>JAVTVJ010001707.1:0-172032 GCA_034509425.1 Eopsaltria australis | reverse complement strand
TGATGAATCTGTAAGTACTGTGGAAGCTGTCTGTACACTAAACTGTACCTGTAGATAGTTTCTCATTTACTATACTCTTTCCCATCCCCCTTTACATCTTGACAGGGCACAGTAGGCTACTTTGGGTTTTCTGTCGCTATAATCTTTTGCCTCTAGCTTGTAATGGAGTTGAGCTTTTTGACTAAAAGTAGCGATATAAAGCAATGCTTGTCCTTGGGTATGTACTTCTGGTGCAAAATGCAGTGTTGTTTTGGAGTGCAGTCTGGTGCCTATTGTCATGGTTTAGACTAAGACTAGTAGTACTTCTAACATGGGGAAGAGGGCTTGGGGTTTTTGGCAGGTCAGGGGCGAGGAAGGACAAAGCTTGTTGTGAGGTGCTGGATGGTTTGTTTTTAGGTATGAAAGTCAAGTTCGAAGACTTTGTAAACCCACACAAAAGGCAGCCTAAAGTTTATTTTCCACTGGGATTGCTTATGTTGCCTGAAGACACAATGGGGGCTTTAACACGGAGACAAAGCCAGCTTCTGTGGCTGTTTTGTAGTCCTTTGCTGTCTAACTTGAAAAAAATTGCCTAGTTCTCTTTTGCCCCTATAGTGTGCATAATCGGTCTTTGTAGCTTTGCTTGGAAAGCTTCAGTTGCCGGTGGTCGGACAGACATTAATTTGACATGCAATGGTTGAATTGCTAGGAATTGGCTAGCTGCTTTCTCTGGGTGGTTCTCTGCTCTCGTTCCTTCCCTTCCTGCCCTCTCCCCTCTTTGTGTGTTACATTTTTGTTTTATTTTACTTATTTATGGGTTTGTACTTCCTTCTCCAGCTTCTTGGGCATGTAATGGTTGTTGGCGAGAAGTGTGTTGCTCACCTGGGCCTGACCAATGGATTCCGGATGGTTGTGGATGACGGGCCCGAGGGTGGGCAGTCTGTCTATCGTATACATCTACCCGTTCTGGGTGGCCGTCAGTTGGACTGGCCACCTGGCTAAGATTTTTGCACCGCAAGATTTGCTGCACATGTACAAATCGCCACTGAATGGATTTCGTCTGTTGCCTGTCAATCTAGCAGCTGTCGGTGTGTAATTTTTTGTGACATGTGTCTGTGAAAGGTAATAAAAGCTTTGAGCAGCAGTTGCACAATAAAGATTCGTCATGGGGATATCATCTCCGTCTTGCGCGTCTTACTGAAGGGAAGTAGTTCTGCAAGTTCAAACGGTGTCTCCCTGGACTGCAAGCATGTGGATTTTTTCAGCCTGATAGCAGCGTTTCATTGATAGTGATTTGTCTGGTCATTTGAAGCATGATGTTGAAAGCGCTTAGCAGCCTTCCACATCTTGTAGGAAGCAAAGTCTTAGCTCTTTGGCAGTGATACGCCAACGTACAGAAAGCCCGTGCAGGCTGCTGCTAAAACTGTAGAAGATACTGTATGTGAGTCTACAGGCATGCTGTCCAAGTGTTTTTTTGGCATGGTGCAATGTGTTGGAAGCATCCACCTCCTGCTTTATGTATAGCTGTGTGATAAGGTCCTGTTGATATACCTTTTCTGGTGAGGTGGGATATGGTAGGAGAAAACAATGGGTCTGACTGGCAGCTGTGGTGCTTCCATAGCACAGTGGAATCTCTTTTGTCAGTTTGGGTCAGCTGTCCTGGCTCTGTCCCCTGCCAACCTCTTGCCCACACCCTTCTTACTGGACTGTGTGGGTGGGGGTGGTTGGAGCGACAGCCTCCATGCCGTGGGAGCAGTGCTCCAGAGTAGCTGAAACACTGGTGTATTATCAACACCCTTCTGGCTACAACTGCAAAGCAGAGCACTATGAGGACTGTGATGGGAAAAGTTACCTCCAACCCAAGCCAGACTGAAACCAGGGAGACAGCAAATTTCAGCTTGCTTTAACAGCTATTAAAAGAGGGAGATGGGCATGGGAAAACAGGGCGGTCCTTCATTGCCCTTGAATTCTGTTACAGAGGCATGTGGGATGCCCACTGAAAGGCATCTTCATTTCTTAGAGATCCCCAAGAAATCGGGTGAAGTTTGGTGGCACGGGTGTGTAAGTAACCCGAGGACTTCACCTTTATTTAATCGTCCCGGGATGGAGATTGAAATGATTTACCTGAAGTAGATGGAAACTGCACTGGTGCAGTATTTGCTTACTGAATGGCTGAGGTAGGTAACGCCTATTGATCTGTCTGTGTACCTAGAAGGTATTCCTGCTTTCAGGGGGGTGGGGGAATTTTGGAGAAGCTAGGTATGGCTTATACATTCCGAGAGACTGGGTGATTGCCATAGACTTCAGAAATTTGTGGTGCCTGGTGGAATTTTATGTCCCATCTCACAGGCAAGGTTGACGATACTTTGCTCCAAATTGGAGAGAGCCAAGGGTTATGAAACAGAGATCCACTGGAGAATCGTAGGATCCTAGAGCAGCCCAGGCATGAAGGGACCTCAAAAGGTCATCTGGTGCAGCCTTTTGTGGGAAAGGGAGCCTAGATGAGATTATCTAGCACCCTGTCCAATCGCATCTTGAAAACCTCCAGCTATAGGGACTGGTGACACTTGTGCCTGTTGTCCCTTGTCTGCTCCATGTTGCTCCTTGAGAAGAGAGAGCCTCTGTCCTCTTTGTACCCTATCATGAAGTACTGGAATACTGTAAGGAGGTTCCCCCTGAGCCTATGCAGGTGCCTAACATTTTGCAACTAATTCCTTCCTCGTTGCTAGCCTTCATGCAGCCCCTAACTACTTTTAGATGTTCTTCCACAGGTTTTGGATCATGCTGAGCCCATTTGTCCGAGAACTTAGGACTTGGGCTTATTCCATGCTGCTGTGAGTAGTCAGTGCTATCGCTTTCCATCCTGCCAACTATGCCAATTAGTGCAAATGGGTGCTTTAGGTTGCTTAAAGAATCACCGGCAAAGGTACCAGCAAAAGCAGGTTTCGTATAAAGGTGAAAGCGCAACAGAGTTTGTTGGCAAGGTTCATTTTACTACTACTAAATGGTTAAGGCACACAGAGAAAAAGCAAACTAGAATCTAAAATCAATCAATCTAAAACCAAAATCAACTTACAAATTATCTGTGTGGCGGCTGGGTTGGGGGGAGGGAGGAAAGGGTAAGTATAAAAAGGAATAAGGAATACACTCCCACTGAGTCTTCTCCATGTGGCTTCCTGTGAAGAGAGCCTCTGTCCTCTTTGTAGCTGCCTTTTGAGAGCCAGAATACTGTGATGACATTCCTCTTGAACCTTCTCTTTTCCAAGGAAGAGAAGACCCATCTCTTCTGGCTTTCCTCATAGGGCAGGTTCTCCAGGTCTTTGATCATCTTCATGGCCCTCCTTGGGACCCTCTCCAGTCTGTCCATGTCTTTTTTTTTTTTGATTGTAGGGACCAGAACTGGACACAGCACTCCAGATGCAGCCTGAGGAGGTGGCCTCTGTGAGAAGAGGCCAGGGTCTGCCCTGTGAAGGACACAGCTAGTTCCTGTGGGCTAGGCACCGGACTCCCAGAGGGCCAAAGCTAAGCAACTCAGCAAAGCTGGTGGCACCCTTGTGTAAGCATATTTAAGAAAGGGCAAAATGCTGTCCGGGGCAGGTATTTCCCTGCTGCCCTTAGATCTGGAAGGTGGCTATGTCCTGAAGGAATTTTTTTATCCTGTTTTCTTCCCCTGTCCTGTTGAGGAGGGGCAGTGAGAGACCAGCTGGTTGGGCCCCTGGCAGTCGGCCAAGATATGGCATCAGAAAGCCTAAAAGGCGGATTTGTCCATGTAGAAGTAGAAGGGGGTTGGTGGTTGTTATGATCTAATTATTAAAGTTCTTTAGAGATACCTTTGCCTGAATTAAGGTACAAGCGAGACCATATGCCAATCAATAGTATGAGTTTTATTTGATAGTAAATATGAGAGAGAGAGAGAGAAGAAAAGAGAGAAAAGAGGGAGTAGGGAGAAATAAGAAAGAGAGAGAGAGAAGAAAAGAGAGAAAAGAGGAAGTAGGGAGAAAGATGGGGGGGACAGAGAGGGACAGGGACAAAGAAGTATCACCACTCCGTGGGTCCCACTGGTGTTCTGATGTCCTCTTCAGCTGGTCTCGGTGGTGGAAGTCCCCCCCAAAAAGCACAGAATGCTATGGGTTGATATACACTCAGGCCAGGTGGAAATGTCCAGGCATGTCCCCCTGGGGGAGGGGGCAGCCTCTAGCAGCAGACTCTGCTTGCATCACGTGCACTCCTGTGGTGCAAGGCGTCTGGGGAGCACTTTGGGGGGTCTGTGATAGATTGTGACTCCCCCTCAGCTGCCTATCACGTGAGAGTCCCGTGGATGTGGCTTGTGGGGTTGGGGGGTTCCACAGCTGGGCCAGTTTGTGTAATGGAGGATGAGTGTGTATTGCCTCTGACCAGAGGTTACGCCATCCTCCTCCCCCCTTCAGCTGGGGGGTAGGACTGTGCAAACTTGGCTTCTATGAGCTGTGCTTTGCCCCCACCCCAGAAATGATTCTCAGTCCAGCTGGTGACTTCAGCTTCTGTGGACGCATTCCTTTCCCTCAGACTGAGATGATTGAACAATAGGCTTTTCCCTTTATCTAATCTCAGCAGTTTGGCTCAGTTCAAGGTCCCAGTCAGGTATCTTCAGGGAGGCTTCTCTGATATATCAATGTTTGAGGCATGAACTATTTTCAGTCTCTGACAGCCACCCCGTGACTCAAACATTGTGATTAATGTCTCTTTCCCGGTGATCTTCAGTTTGTGGGTTGTCCATGGGGGTGATACCTACATAGTGGATGGGAGAAAATACAGAAGAAGTAGAAGCAATAATGCAGGTAATTATGCAGCGTACAATTGCTATCTCAATCATTAATAATATAGATCTAATTGCAATCATTAATCTATATTTTATTAGCCATTGTTCCTAGCCTGTTAGTTCCAAAGACTGGAGTATGGATATAAGCTAGGAGTTGGGGTCTGCTCCTTGAAACCAGTCTTTGGATTGGAGCGCTTGGAAAAGTTTTGATGTTTATCAGCAATTTCTTTTATCTTGGCTCGAGCCTTTTCAATTGACACTGTGGCATTGTGAACAGTAATACAACATTCAGTTTCAGTAAGCTTTAACATTCCACATACACCTTGTTCTTTTGGTAACAACATGTCTAATGCTAAACGATTTTGTAAAGCCATTTTTGACACTTGTTGGACTTGCAAGTCAAGCTCTCTAAATGCATACCTGGTTTAATCACTGAGGGTATGCATCTGCTATGTGAGATTTTTCAGAGATAGGTTGTTGATCTATTCATGGCTTTGTTCAGGGGCGTATAGTTCTTGCCATGTTCTTCTTGCTAATGAATAGTGGAAGACTCGATTTGGGCAAATGGACAGGAGTAAAATTTCCTATCAGAACATCCCTAAGCTAATCTAAGCGGTACAGGATTGTTGTTTGTCTTGTAAGTCCAAGTGTCATTATAATTTATCAAATACATTTGGGGAGATGATGCGATCTTTGATAGCAATGTACTTTTCCCAACCCCCTCAGGTATGCTAGTTTCTCTGGGGCTCAGTGAAATGTTGACTTTTGGATGAGACATATTACACATACTTTGACTGTTAAACTTTTGCTCGTTATTATGATATGCAAAATATGTATTATTAAACATATCTATATATTAAAGTTAAAATTATTTTTAGAAGTGAAATGACAAGACATAGTGGGGTATAAATCATGCGAAGGGTTTCTTCCTCATCTTTTTGAGTTTAGATTTTTACCTGTAAAAGATCAGAAAAAACAACTCGGTTCGCTCTCGAACCAGGTTAAAAGGACAGGATAATTTATTTTCTCTAAGGTTATCTCACAGACTGACTTCAGGACAATTCTGACTTCACACAAGACACAACACAAGAGTACTATTGGGGCGTGGGACCCCTCTAAATAGAAGTTTTAGGCTCTATACAATGCTACAAACAGGAGTTTTTAGGCTCCGCACAAAGTAGGGGCATGGGTCCCCTCCAAACAGGAGGTTTTTAGGTTCTGCACAACACTACGAACAGGAGTTTTTTGGCTCTGCACAAAGTAGGGGTTTGGGTCCCCTCTAAACAGGAGTTTTTTAGGCTCCGCACAACACCACGAACAGGAGTTTTTAGGCTCCGCACAAAGTACTAAGGAGAGGCTTTTACTACAACAACAGACGGGAGGGCCTCCCCACAAGACACAAGCAGCAGAATTGGCTTCAGGACTGAAACTTGCCAATCCTGGATTTACACAACAAAACACACTAAAGGGAATTAAAACCTTCAAATCAGTTTACTACAGCTTCCACAACATCTTCAGAAAAAGCTGCATCAGAATTCTCAAGAGTTCAGTCTACTACAGGTGAGACATCAAGCTCCACAACCCCCCAGAGAAAAACTACAGTAAAATTTCAAAGCATGTAGAATTTCGGGAGAGGAGACAATACTGTTATGAAAGGCACTTCGGGTCAGAGAATGTTATCCTGCCGACTACGCCAAAAATGTTATGATCTAATTATTAAAGTTCTTTAGAGATACCTCTGCCCGAATTAAGGTACAAGCGAGACCATATGCCAATCAATAGTATGAGTTTTATTTGATAGTAAATATGAGAGAGAGAGAGAGAAGAAAAGAGAGAAAAGGGGGAGTAAGGAGAAATAAGAGAGAGAGAGAGAGAGAGAGAAGAAAAGAGAGAAAAGAGGAAGTAGGGAGAAAGATGGGGGGGACAGAGAGGGACAGGGACAAAGAAGTATCACCACTCCGTGGGTCCCACTGGTGTTCTGATGTCCTCTTCAGCTGGTCTCGGTGGTGGAAGTCCCCCCAAAAGCACAGAATGCCATGGGTTGATATACACTCAGGCCAGGTGGAAATGTCCAGGCATGTCCCCCTGGGGGAGGGGGCAGCCTCCAGCAGCAGACTCTGCTTGCATCACGTGCACTCTTGTGGTGCAAGGCGTCTGGGGAGCCCTTTGGGGGGTCTGTGATAGATTGTGGCTCCCCCTGAGCTGCCTCCCACGTGAGAGTCCCGTGGATGTGGCTTGTGGGGTTGGGGGGGCTCCACAGCTGGGCCAGTTTGTGTAATGGAGGATGCGTGTGTATTGCCTCTGACCAGAGGTTACGCCATCCTCCTTCCCCCTTCAGCTGGGGGAGGGCTGTGCAAACTTGGCTTCTGTGAGCTGTGCTTTGCCCCCCACCCCAAACTCAGCCAGAAATGATTCTCAGTACAGCTGGTGGCTTCAGCCTCTGTGGACGCATTCCTTTCCCTCAGACTGAGATGACTGAACAATAGGCTTTTCCCTTTATCTAATCTCAGCAGTTTGGCTCAGTTCAAGGTCCCAGTCAGGTATCTTCAGGGAGGCTTCTCTGATATATCAATGTTTGAGGCATGAACTATTTTCAGTCTCTGACAGTGGTTTAGAGACTGTTAGTGACCGGGGTAGGAACAGGATGTTTTGGAGCTAGCAAATTCCATCAATATCTGGGGATCCAGTCTCTTTGAGAGGGGGAAAGTTTCAGTGGAAAAAGCCTTTCTGAGCAATAAGAGGTTCTTGTGAGAAAAAGGATCTAGTCTCCATTTTTTCTCACTTGGTAATACAAGCGGCAAAGATCTGGAACTCCTGCATTGAAAGGGATGCCACTGAGTAGAGCCCGTTGGGTGCTCTTTGTGTGTGTGTGTGTGTGTGTGTGTGTGTGTGTGTGTGTGTTGGAAACCCAGGACCAGCTATAAAGATGCCATGGAGGATATGTGAGAGTGGTCTGGCTAACCTTGATTAAGACAGGGCCTTACAGAAGGCAATGCCTTGAGGATGTGAAGGGTAAAAGGACAATAATAAGGCTGGCAACATTGTTCCCGACCCTCTTTTTTCGAGAAGGATTAGGACTGGATACTGATTTGACTAAAGCGCAGGCACCAATCTGTCTTCTATAACTGCAGCTTCAGCAGCAAAGGACACCCAAAGCTGAGAATCAGGCACCAATGATGCTGCATTGGGTGTAGCTGAGATGGAGTTTGTTTCCCCAAAGGATCCCTCACAGTGCCGTGCTTTGCATTGGTAGCTAGAAAGGTGTTGATAGCACACCAGTGTTTTGGCTACTGCTGAGCAGTGTTGGCACAGCATCAGCGCTGTCTCTCCAACATTCGGCCCCATCATCAGCAGGCTGTGGGTGGGCAAGATCTTGGGAGGAGTCACAACCAGGACAGCTGACCCAAACTGTCCAGAGGGATATTCCATACCGTATGACATCAGGTCAGATATAAAAGCTAAGAAAAGGAGGAGGAAGCGGGGCCATTTCTTATTTACAGTGTTTGCCTTCCAGAGAAACGCCACTTCCCAGAAAGTGGCCACAAAGTTTTTGCTGATGGGAAGTAAAGAATAAAATTTTTTTCCTTTCACCTCTTTCCTTGTTTGTGCACATACTTTGCTTTCACTTTAGTAAACTGCCTTATCTCAATCTGTGAGTTGTTTTCCATCTAATTTTCTTTCTCCTGTTCCGCTGAGAAGGGGAGCGTTTAGAGCGTCTTGGTGGGCACCTGGCATCCAGACAAGGTCAACCCACCACAGTTCTTTTTGGCACCCTATGTGGGCCGAGACAATAGTAGTTATATATCTTGCATGGTATAGTAATAGCAGGTATTGAGTAGCAAGCTCCTGTATGGGACATGGAGTTTGTCAGGTGCACTGCTTATCTCTTTGTTTTATTGAGTTTGGGAACATGTTAATACAAACAATGGCTCTGTGCTTTGCTGTGACATTAATGGCTTTGTCATGCTAGGGAATCTGTTTTCTGGGGACAATGAGGGAATACCTCTTCCTCTCCCTACCTGGGATTGATGTGGATGGTTTCAGAATGCAGGCTCCCATGTTCCTTGTTCATCCTTATGTAAGCTGTTGAATACTATTAATATTATTAAGTAATACTGTCAGTACACTATGGGGTTTGTGGAATCTGGTGTCATCCTGGTGTAAGGCAAAACAAACTGTAGGTGAGGAGATATTGAAATGTGTCCTGAAGCGGCTGATCCCTGGGTGGCAGTGTGCGTGGAAGGATTTGGGCAGGTTCCTAGAGTGATTATCACCTCCCATTGCCTGGGACTTTACACCTGAACAGGTAATGAACCCTGGCAAACTGACGCGTCACCTGATAGAAGGGTGCCTTGCCTCCCCCAATGAAACCCAGCAGCTTCTTGCCCAGTACTCGGGCCTGGCCTGTGCCTGTTGAGCCACAGTTCAGTACTTTCAGCGGACTGTGGCTGAGGCAGGGACCCAAACTGCATTTGCAGACACTATGGCTGAGATAGGGACCCAAACAACAACAACAACTACAGTAATTGCCCCCAGAAGTGGCAAAGAAAAGGTGGATAAGGAGAGCCAAGGAGCAACCAGCAAGACTCACTCGCCTTTTAATAGTCCCACGTGGCCAGTGCAAAAGTCTGATGGAGGGTGGAAGTTAACAGTAGACCATTGCGGCCTGAATGAAGTAACGCCCCCACTGAATGCTGGTGTACCAGACATGTTAGAGCTCCAATATGAACTGGAGTCGAAGGCAGCCAGGTGGTATGCTGCACTTGGCATTGTCAATGCATTTTTCTCAATTCCTTTGGCAGCAGAGTGCAGACCACAGTTTGCTTTCATGTGGCGGGGTGTCCAATACACCTGGAATCGGCTGCCCTGGAGGTGGAAACACAACCCTACCATCTCTCATGGACTGATCCAAAGTGTACTGGAAATGGGTGATGCCTCTGAACATCTACAATATGTTCATGACATCATCATGTGGGGCAGTGAGGCAGAAGAAGTGTTTGAGAAGGGAGAAAGAATAGTTCAGAATGTTCTGAAAGCTGGGTTTACCATAAAGAAAGCTAAGGTCAAGGGACCTGCATGGGACATCCAGTTCTTGGGCGGCAAATGGCAGGATGGATGTCATCATGTGCCTATGCATGTGGTTATCAAGATAATGATCAGGACAGTAAAATAGAAGAGGATAACCTTGGAACAGTAGATAAAGGATGTAACTTAGGTAAACAGAAGTCATGCAAAATGTAAGCTGGATGCCAGCTCTGCTGTGCTAGGCTAACGAAGCAGAAGTTATATAAAACAAGAGGGATCGAGGAACAACCACTTCAAAAGGACACCGGGCTTTGAAGGCCACCTAAGGCCCCCAAAGAACAAAGAAGCACTTCCAATAAGGGGTGCAATTATGTAAAATTCAGGAATACATATATGGGAAGTAAGTGGGGATAGCTAATGAGCATGTGATCAGTGTGTATGACAAAACACTTTTTGGGGTTTAGGATTGGTCCTTTTCTTCCTTTCTCTCATTGGATTTTGTCCCATGTTTCGCTAAGGAACCATAAAGACCAGGTATTTAAGAGAGACAAAAGAAGTGGCAAAGCTCAGAGGAGAAGGGCATCTGGCTGCACGTCTCTTATCTGGGGGTTTCTCTCAGAGGGGCAGAGATACTGCGAGAATTGCCTGGGAAAAGAAGGGGCTGGGGCAGCTGCTAGCTCTGTTGCACTCCCCACATTCAGAGGGGAAGGAGACTGCAGTCATTATGGGAAGAATTCACCACCACTGTGGGGTTTTGTCTTCTGCTGCCTTCTACCATTTGTGGAGCTGTGCTCATAAGAGCGGCTGTTTCACTGGGACCCTATTAACACCCTACCTCACTAAGAAAGAACTTTCACCATCTGCTCAGGTGCCTCAGGGGAACACCCCTAGATCCTGAGCCCTTTCCCCTCCCTGGGAGCCTTGCCCTTGCCCTCCTTGGAGCTGAGCTGCCCCCTGCCCCACCCCTGCCATTTTTTGTCACTGCTCTGAGGTTTTTCTTTGCTACACTGTAACTTGCAGCCCCTCCCCTGCCAACACAACCTGCAGTTTCAGCTAGAGGTGCCAAGATTCTGACACATCTCATCTACCACTCCGGGACTTTGCTCATCCCTGCCTTCCCAGCTTGCTACTCCAAGGTTCCTGCTACAGCTCCTTTTGCTATCCAGAGGGGTCACCAGGATCAGCTCCCCCTGTGAGTTCATAAAGGAAGCCTTTTCTCCATCCATTTCTGCAGGCTGAATCCGCCATTACCATGTAGAGATGGCCAAACCTCGCGCAACAGTGCCCGCTACAGCCGCAGGGGAATCACCATACCTACTCTGTCCAACTGGGAGCCACCAGCACCCTTGCTAGCTGCTACTGTAACTACACCAAAGGGGAAAGTGCCTGCAGTCAAGAAGGCTGCTACTGGGTTTCTGGTTTTGTTTGTTGTCACTGCCACTGTTGTTGTTTGTATGTCTTTTTTTACATACTAGTTGTCTTAGGTTACAATGGTATGTATTCTATCACCATCTTCATGGGATGTTGGGGCCGGGCGTGGCAGTGTTCCTGATGGCTGCAGAATGGTTTGCTAATGGGCCGGTCCTTGGGGCCGGATGCAGCACTTTACTCACCCCAAACATTGCAGATAGTGGCTCATCATCCCATTGTGAGATGCCCCGCCCAGGGGGAGGAACCAATGTATCCCGATCTACATATAAACTAGGATTTGAAGCACCATAGACAGCTTTTTCCACGGGATTCCCAGAGGAAGACCAGACCCTTCTACACCACCACTGGACCTTCAGAGGAGAACTACACCTTTCTCAGGATCACTGCTTCAACAGAACCACATCTATTACTCCCAGAGGACTGCAACCACCTTCTAAGTGGACTACTACCAACACCCTGACCGACAGGGTGTCAGATTGTATTCTGACTCTGTCAGCGTTTTTTGTATTATTACATTTTTTTTCCTATTAAATTGTAGTTCTGACTTTGAGCCTCTCACTGATTTGCTTTCAAACTACCACACTAGTAAAGAACTGTTGTTCCTTTTCCCATATCTTTGCCTGCAAGCCCCTTAATTTCAAAGTTATAATAATTTGGAGGGAAGGGGATCATATTTTCAGTTCCCAGGGAGGCTCCTGCCTTCCATAGCAGACACCTATTTTACAAACCAAGACAATGCTGTTTACCTGACGCTCAGGGCACTCAGTTAGTGGAAGGATCCTCCGAGTGACTAGCTGTACTAGTTTGAAAACAAACCAGTGGGAGGTTCCAAGTCAGAACTACAGTTTAATAGGAAAATTAAAATAAAGACAACAGTACAGAAACACTGACTTAAACTGACAGAGTCAGAATATGACCTGACACCCTGTTGGTCAGGGTGATGGTAGCAGTCTGATTAAATGGTGGCTACAGACCCATTGGAGTGATGGATGTGGTTTAGTTGAAGCGGTGATCCTGTAAAAAGATCTGGTCTTTCTCTAGAGGTCCAGTGGTGGGTATCAAACTCTTGTCCTCTGGGAATCCAGTGGTAGTGCTCCCATGGTGTTCCAAGTCTCAGATTATATACAGGTAGGAAAGTTTGATTCTTCCCCCTGAGCAGGGCATCTCACAATGGGATGATGTAATTCTATGAGTCATGCTGTGAGACCATGATGGCCCATTAGCCCTCCTGAGAGAGTTGTCAGGGCTGACTCATGGAGAAGGTAAAGAACACTGTCCCACCTATTTTAACAGCTTATAAAGATGGTAATAGAATACATACTTTTGGTTACATCTTGCATTGTAACCTATGACATTATCCACCCCTTATTCTATTACCATCTACATCATACCCTAATCAATACCCTTCTTAAACTCTACTTTTATATATATATACAATGAAACCTTACACACAGTTCTTACTTAAAATTAGGTCTTCTTGTGCTACACAACAGGTTTCCTCATCTCTCTGCATTACCCAGCAAGTGTAACCAGGTCCTTGAACAAAAACAATCTCCCGGATGGGTTTGCCTTTGCCTGAGGTGAGACTAATCCAAACACTCTTTCCTAAAATACCTCTCCTGTGTACCACAGGGATTTTATCTCCATCCACTGTGTGCAATGGTTTGGACTGGGCAGTACCAGCTCGATTGATGGAGTCTCAAGTGTTGACTGTCCACGTGGCCTTTGCTAAATGCAGGTACCCCTGCCAAGTGTACTTTTGAAGGTACCCCTTCCAAGTGCCTTCAAAGTTGTCTTAAGCAATCCAGTGCACCACTCAACTTTCCTAGCAGCTGGTGCATGATAGGGAATATGATATACACACTCGATACCATGTTCTCTGACTGTGTTGGTTTTGCATGGACTGGTTTTTGGTAGCAGGGGGGCCGCAGAGGTAGCTTCTGTGAGAAGCTGCCAGAAGCTTCCACCATGTCCGGCAGAGCCAACCCTGGGCCAATTAGAGATGTTGGTGACGCCTCTGTGATAACATATTTAAGAAGAAAATCAAAACAAAGAGGGGTGCACTGTTAATTCCAGCTAGACAAGAGGAGGAGGTGAGAACATGTAAGGGAAAATAACATGGAGATACCTAGGTCAGTGAAGAAGGAGGGGGAGGAGGTGCTCCAGGCACCAGAGCTGAGATTCCTCTGCAGGCCATGGTGATGGCCATGGTGAAGCAGGTTGTCCCCCTGCAGCCCATGGGGATCTGCAAGGGATGCAGAAATCCACCTGCAGCCAGTAGGGGAGGTGCTCACCCTGGAGCAGGTGGATGCCTGAAGTAGGCTGTGATCCAGAGGAAGACCCAGTGGAGAGAAGAGGCCCCTTCATCCATGCTGGAGCTGCCTGTCCTTGGAGGACTGCACCCCATGGAAGAGTGACCCGTGTCGCAGCAGTTTTGGGAGGACTGTATGCCCGTGGGAGGGACTCATGTTGCAGCAGTTTTGGGAGGATTGCTGCTTGTGAGAGTGGACCCATGCTGGAGAAGTTCACAGAGAACTGTCTCCTGTGGGAAGGGACCCCACGGCATAGCAGGGGAAGGACTCCTCTCCCTTAGTAGGGGGAAAAAACCTCAGGTGACAAACTGAACAAACCCCCACCCCCATCTCTCTGTGTTGTTGGTGGGAAGGAGGGAGGAGTTGGGGGAAGAAAAAAGTGGTTTTAAGGGCTTATTTTACTTCTCATTATCCTCCTCTGACTCTTAGTCACTTTGTACCTCTAAGTTGAGTCTGTTTTGTGCTTGAAGTATTTTTTTCCTAGTCCTTATCTCAACTCATGAACCCTTAGTTTATTTTTTTTTCTCTCCTCTGCCCAGCTGTAGCAGGGGAGGGTGAGTGAGTGACTTTCATGGGTGCCTGGCATTTGGCCAGTGTCAACCCACAACACTGGCCCAGGTGTTTATAAGGTTATTCTTGAAATGAGTCCCGTTGTCTGACTCGATTCTCTCAGGGGTGCCATGTCTCCACAGGGCTTGCTTTTCCAGGCCAATGATGGTGTTCCAGGCAGTAGCGTGAGACACAGGGTGGGTGTCTAACCATCCAGCGGTTGCTTCCACCATGGTCAGCACATATCGCTTGCATTGGCGGGTTTGGGGAAGGGTGATGTAGTCAATTTGCCAGGCTTCCCCATACCTATACTTTCACTTTGTCCACCATATCACAGAGGCTTCACCCACTTGACTGGTTTGATTGCAGCACACCTCTCGCAGCTGTGGATGACCTGTGAGATACTGTCCGTGGTTAAGTCCACCCCTCAGTCACGAGCCCATCAGTAGGTTGCATCTCTGCCCTGATGACCAGAGGCATCATGGGCCCAATGAACTTGAAATAATTCTCCCTTGTGCTGCCAGGCCAGATCTAACTGTGATACTTTCACCTTGGCAGCTTGATCCACCTCGTTGTTATGATGCTCTTCATTAACCCAACTCTTGGGTACATGTGCATCTACCTGTCGAACCTTCACAGTCAGCCTCTCTACCTGAGCGGCGATATCCTGCCAAATTTTAGCTGCCCAGATGGGTTTCTTTCTGCACTGCCAGTTGGCCTTTCTCCAACAATTCAGCCACCCCTGCAGAGCATTAGCTACCATCCAGGAGTCAGTGTAGAGGTAGAGCCTTGGCCACTTGTCTTGTTCGGCAATATCCAACGCCGGCTGAACGGCTTTAAGCTCTGCAACCTGACTCGATCCACCTTCTCCCTCAGTAGCTTGTGCAACTTGTCATGTGGGGCTGCATACAGCAGCTTTCCATTTCCATTTCGCCCCTACAATATGGCAAGAACCATCAGTGAAGAGGGCATATCATCTTTTACTCTCCAGTAGCTTGTTATATGGTGGAACTTCTTTGGCACTTGTCACTTGGTCCTCCTCTTCTTCAGAAGATAGCCCACATGTCTCACCTTTGGGCCAGTTTGTTATGATTTCCACAATCACAGGATGATTCAGATATCTTATCTGGGCTTGTTGGGAATAACTATCTTCAACTGCGCGGACATAAGTGAGCAATCCAGGCTCTTTAGATGAGAAATAGGCTTCTGTGCAAGGTCAGCCAAAAAGGCATCTGTGAGAAAGGGAGATGCAAAGACTGTAAATAATCCCCAGGTGTCTGAGGAGAAACTTGGCACATTAAACTGTTATTGTAGCCTTCTGATACTAACTTAGTGCTCTAATTAGAGTAGCGAAAATACCGTGTGAAAGCTTTGTGTGAGAAAACACTGTGAACAGCAAAAGAAAAACTTATCACGTAGCTTTATTTTAGCACATTGTAAGATATAAGTATGCTTGCTGCTTGAAATAAAACGGCTTCACTTGATCACATTGATCTGGCGTGATGTCTCATCATTTTCCCTGCAAATGGTGACCCTGACGTGATCGACGTGATAGAGGGCCTCGCAACATGATTCCACGTGAAGTGATTCCACCTGGCGTGATACCAACCGACAACATAGGAGGCCCCCAGATGCATCGGATGCTGATATTCGGTGAAATTGATCACTGAGGGAACGGGTAAGCCGGCCAAAACCCTGCTGCCCCAGCAGAAAGCCTCGCACACAGGGAGTGCGGGATGCCTCACCAAAGGGGTGGGATGCCTCACCGAAAGGTGAGAACCCTCGTACATATGGAAGTGCAGGAAGACAGAGAATCCTCACGGAAAGGTGGGCAGCCTCACATGCTGGTCGTGTGGGATGGGAGAAGCCTCACCATATGGGTGGGAAGCCTCACCGAAAGGGTGGGTTGCCCCATCTGATTGCCTCACCATGAGGACGAGAAGCCACTTATGTAATGCGTTGGGGGAGGAGAACGGCCGGAGAGGAGATGGGGATGGACAAGGAACAACTGGCAGTCCTAAACCTCCTCCAACATATCATCTCTGTGAGAAGATTGAAATGTAATGATTCCATTATTTGGAATCTCCTAAAATGGACTTGGGACTGTGGACTAATCCCGGGAATGGGAGTAACCTTTCAGATACCTGTCTGGGAGGCAATTGGGAAGGCACTGTGGGACGCGATCAGTAATAGCAGAGCAGCCACTACAGAGACATACAAATATTCCACTCACTGGAAGCTCATAGCAGAGACCCTGCAGGCCATAAAAGCAGAGAGGCAGACAGCTGCTTCTGCTTTCGCAACGTTAACCCCTTCAGGCTCTGGATCAAATTAAACCAAAATAACAATCACCTCTGCTTGTTCAACCCGTGTGGCATTCCCACTTCCCATCTCTGCAACAACCCTGCCTTCCACCCCTCCTTTATCCGAGCCTACCACCCCCGCAAATGTTACCCAAAGTACTGAGGAACTCGAGGAAAGGTCCGTTGTAAACCTTAACGAGCCCGCCAAAGATAAAGACACATTGAACAAAGAGTGAGATCAACTAAGAGCAAAAATTAATAAAATCAAAACAAAATTAATGCAGACGCAGCGGGAATGCATGCCAGGATACCAGCCACTCGTGCCAGCCACCCGAGGCCACCAATCATGCCAGCTGCCCGATGCCAACCACCCGAGTCAGCAAGGACAACCCTGCAATCTGACTCGCCTCTGCAATCCACCAGGGAAGAAGAAACAAAATGTGATGTACTGGAAAAATTGCTACGAAACGTGCTTAATAGGTTAGAGAGCCCTAGCAGCCCGCGAGCCTCCAACGGCGGCCACCCAGCCCCCCCGCAGCAGTTTCGGATTCTCCCCGCGGCCGCTGCAGCTGGCAGCGGCTCCTGCGCCCGGCTTCGGATGCCCCCCACCCCCCCCTAGAGCCAGCGGTGGCGAGGACCGTGGCATGGTGGCGCGACGGCTTCTCCCCACGCCGGGCGGGCGGTGAAAACTTTTTCCCCAACAACAATTTAGCAATGGCAGTTTTCCCTGACCAGCGGGACCACACAGCAAAAACTTTTCCTTTCCAACACCCTAGCAACAGAGATCTTTCCCGAACTGGCGGAGTGGGGGCGGCCGCGCTGCCCGCGCTGTTCTTTTGCTCATGTAATTGTCTTTGCCACATCCAGCATCAGTAACTACGTCTGAAAAGTATGGAAATGTCTGGCTAAAGGATTTCTCCCTGCCCGAGGGCCAGGCAAGCCTCCCCTCTCTTAAGTTTTCTCAAAACTACAACTGAAAAACTTCCCCCGCCCCCCCCCCCCCCCCACCCCGTTTGGCGGGGTTGGGAGTGGAGAAAAGCAGAGAGTTTTCAAACCTCTCCCAAGCCATCACTCCTCATGTATTAACAACTCTGGATCACCCCTGATGTATTAATAGCTATAAATATGTTGTTAAAGTTTAAGTACTATTAGATTTATTAAGTTCTGTTAGGGTTAAGTGTTACGACTAAGTTCTGTTAAGATTAACTACAGTTATGCATAAGTATGTGTGTTATAACAAAGATTAAGTTCTGTTAAGGTTATGTACATACAGTCATACATATGCATTCTTTTACTTATCTTGTTCATGGTACCATGGTCTTCTTAGTTAAGGATAGTTGACAAAGTCTGTTGCTTTACAAACTTTCCTGTATCTTTATGTAGATGTCTGCACAACATGTATTATGTTTGTGTAACTCTCTCTACAATTGGTTCAGGTTTAAGTAACCTTCCCAATTACAGTTTCTAACAGCTTTCTCATAATGTAAGTGTTAGGGAAACCCCTCCAGTTGGAGCCCTGGCTCTGGACAAGCCTGGGCTCTCCCTGGACAGACATCTACCAACAGACCCAGGTGTTTCTGCATCAAAATCGTAATTAAGTCTGGTTTGACATAATAATTTGAATTGATATTAGCTACATCCCTTTTGGAGTGGACTTAAAAACTCTGTCCAGATGGGTTTTTCCATGTCCTCACCGAAACAAGGCATGCCAACTGTTACAGACCCTGAATGTGGGTATAGCATTCCAAAATTCAATGAGGTATTGCTCTGATTGATAACCTTCAGCGACAAAGTAATTAAGACTAATTTACTGAACTATTATATCATGAGAAATCACAGGAGGATGTAGATTACTTAGAACGTTTAGCACATGGGAGTTAGGAGTATTCTTATGTCTTGTTATGTGTGTTACTTACTGCACTGCCTATGACAGAGGGCTGGTAATGTCATAGACAAACTTACGTTAATTAAAACAAAGGGGGCAATTGTAGGGTTACACTATGTGAGTTATGAGTACTATGGTTTGTGACCTTATAGGGTATTGTTTATATTTTCTGTTTATATGATGGCACATCCTGTGTTTGGGATGGTATAAAGGGAATTTTCACTGCATAGTAGAAGGCAGTAGCCATAGCAGTAGCCATAGGGCAGTAGCCATAGTAGGAGTCATAGGAGTACTTAGGATAGTAGTGTAGTATATAGTGGTCTCTGTCTTTATAATAGAAGACCAGCCTTTATGGGAATTGAATTTCATAAACAGCATAATTGGACATATTGGACTAATGTATCAAGCGCCTCTAAGTGGTTTAAGTATCAAAATAAGAATGATTATTACAAAGGCAGTTTAGGGGCAGTAACGAGAGGCAGCAAATTTGCTATTTAGAACAATGATACAGCCAAAGAATTTCCCCCAGGGTGCTTTTTAATTTGTGGAGACCGGGCATGGCAAGGAATTCCTGTGAGGGTTTATGGAGGACCTTGTTATATTAACAAATTCACTCTTTTTGCCCCCTCAATGGCCAATGTATTACAAAACGTAAGTAGAATTAGAACAAAACGATCAGTAAAACAACTGGGCCCTGATTGTAAGGATAAGGTGGAGTTACAAGGAAAAGTGTCCCGAATATTAATGTCACTGTTTGTGCCAGGAGCTGCTGCTGGAAATGCACTGTGAGAAATAGGCCATTTAGCCTGTTGGACAACTAAACAGCTTAACTTAATATCAAGCATAATTTCAGAATTGTTACAGGACGTTGATGGTATTAGGCACGCAGTGTTGCAAAACAGAGCCGCAACAAAACTTTTGTTGCTGGCTCAGAGCCATGATTATGAAAAGTTTGGTAGAATGTGATGTATGAATCTATCTGACCACTCAATCCATTCATGCTCATTTACAACAATTAAGGGAAAACATGAAAGAGATAAAGATAATGGAATCGCCTTTAGGAGATCGGTTAACAGGCCTAGGTATTAAGGGCTGGTTAATGGAGTTTGTAAAGATGGGACTGATAGTTTTACTAGTTATTATAATCATAGGTGTATTATTGCCATGTATAGTTTGGTTTTTGATGAAAGCAGTAGAAAAAAGTGTAAACCAGGTCTGGATTTCTCGCAGAAAAGAAGTGGGATTGTTTGGGAATAACTATCTCCAACTGCGCGGACATAAGTGAGCAATCCAGGCTCTTTAGATGAGAAATAGGCTTCTGTGCAAGGTCAGCCAAAAAGGCATCTGTGAGAAAGGGAGATGCAAAGACTGTAAATAATCCCCAGGTGTCTGAGGAGAAACTTGGCACATTAAACTGTTATTGTAGCCTTCTGATACTAACTTAGTGCTCTAATTAGAGTAGCGAAAATACCGTGTGAAAGCTTTGTGTGAGAAAACACTGTGTGAACAGCAAAAGAAAAACTTATCACGTAGCTTTATTTTAGCACATTGTAAGATATAAGTATGCTTGCTGCTTGTAATAAAACGGCTTCACTTGATCACATTGATCTGGCGTGATGTCCCATCATTTTCCCTGCCTGGGCTCACTGTCTGATCAGCATGATCCACTTGCTCCTCGTGGCGTCAGTTGCGTGATGTGTAGAAGGAACCTTTCCCTTGAACATCCAACCTAGTACTGATACTCATTGGACCAGAAGGAGCTGCACTTCAGTTCCAATTAATTCTGAGGCAGCTTGAACCCCTTCATAAGCTGCAAGAATCTCTTTCTCGGTTGGGGTATAGCTGGCATCAGATCCTTTGTATCCCCGTCTACAGAACCTGAGCAGTCATCCTTGAGTCTCTCCAGGTCCCTTCCACCACAGGCTGCAGGAAGGACCATTCTCCCTGGCCGCAGTATAGAGCACATTCTTCACATCCTGCCCTGTTCTGACTGGCCCAAGGGCTACTGCATGGGTGTCTTGGTTTGAAAGACAGGTGTCTGCCAAGGAAAGTGGGAACCTCCCTTGGAATGGAGAATATGACCCCCTTCCCTCCGAGTTACTATAACTTTGAAATTAAGGGGCTTTCAGGCAAAGATATGGGAAAAGTAATAACAATTCTTTAATAGCATGTATAACAAGGCAAACAAACAACAACAACAGCAACAACAAACCAAACCAGAAACCCAGTCACAGCCTTCTCTCGGCTGCCAAGCACCTTCCCCTTTGGTGTAGTTACAGTCACAGCTGGCAGGGGCGCTGGTGGCTCCCCAGCCGGGCTGGGCAGGTGTGATGATTCCCCTGCAACTGCAGGGGGCACTGTGGTGCAAGTTTGGCTGCCTCTGCACGTGGGTAATGGCAGGTGCAGCCAGCAGAAGGGATGGAAAAGGGGCTTCCTTTACAAACCCCCAGTGGCAGTCGGTCCTGGTGCCCCTCTGGATAGCGAAATGAGCTGTAGCAGGAGCCTTGGAAGCTGCAAGCTGGAACAGCAGAGGCAAGCAAAATCCTGGAGTAATTAACAAGATGTATCAGGGCTGCTGCAGCTGTAGCAGGAGCCATGGGGTGTCCCAGCAGGCAGAGGGAGCAGAGCTACAGTGTAGCAAAGAACTCAGAGCAGTAGCAGAGAAATGGCAGGGCTGGGCAGTGACAGCCAGGTTCCTCTACAGCAGCTGCCACACCCAGCCAGGGAGACGTGCCCTCTGGGAAGGGGGAGAGGGCCATGGTCCTGGTCTTTTCCCCTGAGGCACCTGAAGAGATGGCAAAGGTCCTTTCCAGGGAGGCAGGGTGCCAATAACCTCCCAGTTCAATGGCTGCTCTCAGGAGCAAAGGCGCACTCACGACAGGAGAAGCAGTGCAGGGCTGTGTCGCAGTTGAGATGGACACACAACACGCCAATAATCCAAGGACAGAAAAAGAGTTATTTATTAGTCTGTGTTAGTACCTTTATACCTTTTTTTACAGCTACCGTGGTTTGTTATGATTGGCTGCGTGACAAACGACGACAGGGCTGTCTACAAAACAAGAACTATTCATAGCACTATACAACAAGCTATACAAGCAATTAGCTACACACTACAAGTACATTCTTGATGTTCCTCGGCAAGGCCATCTCCTCCTTTGGGTGCAAAACATCTTCTTCGGTTATCTTCTTGGCTGTCCTTGAGGCCTTCACTGTGGCTGCAGGCTTTCACGTCCTCCCTTTCTCATGAAGTTTTCTCACGGGTAAATCTTGATTGCTTCTAAGTCAATTTCCAAGAGGCTTTCAGGCCTGCTGTCAGCCTCATCAAACCCCACAGTTCCCCCTTTTTGTTTTACTACCAAAAAAGCAGTGTTTATCGATTTCTGCAGGGCCCTTTGCAGAAAAGACAACAAACATGGCACCAATAGTAAGAATAAAAATATAACAAGCAAGATTATACTTCCCATTTTCAACAGATCTTTGACCCATCCCGTGATGCCCCAGCCACTAAACCATATATCAAACCCACTAACAGTTTTTCTCAGTTTTTGCACTCCATTCTGCAGCTCTTGAATATTTGCAAAGATAGACTTTGAATTGTCTGGCAAATTCATACAGCACATTCCTTCAAAATCCTCACAACCATGCCCATGTGCTAAAAGCAAAAAATCAATGGCTGCACAATTTTGCAAGGCAGCATGCTTCACAGAGTGAACATCTGTTAACAATCCTGCTAAAGCTGCTGAAGTTTCATTAGTTAGTTTAGCAAGTGTTGAAGGTTAGATCTAGTTCTTTTCCTCAGGAATTTTTCTCCCATGGGTTGCTAAGACACAAATGACTGGGTACTTAAGAGAAACAAAGCACAAGGCTAGAGCCTTTCTCCTTGGCAGAGTGGGGTAGAATTGCCCCTCATGGAAGCCAGGTTGACAACGCGAGATTTAGAGAGACTGAAAAGCAAGGGCAGGGGGGAAGTCACGCCCTCTTGCTCGGGACCCTCGGAGCTGGACGGTCGGAGCTGCTGTCTGCTGAACCCACGGCCCCCTGAGAAGCCAGCACGGAGCCGCCGGTCTGTCTGCTGTGAGTCTCTGCCCTCTGCTCCATCCGGAGCCGACCTGCCTGCCACCAGCCTGCTCTGAGTTTTCTCCGCTACATTGTAGCGGGGTTTTTCCCTGCACATGGAGACCCCTTACCGTCCCAGCTCCCTGTGTCCGGGGATCCTGCTGCGGCACCGACACCAGCTGCCCCTCCCGAGGGTCTGTGGAGCAAGGGCTCTCCTCCATCCCTCCGTGCTGCGGGCAGTTGCCATTGCCGTGTGCTACCTGAGCTCACGCCGGAGCGCCCCTGCAGCCGCCAAGGAATCATCGCACCCAGAGCGCCCCTGCAGGCTGTGACTAGAACTGCACCAAAGGGAAAAGGTGCCTGAAGCCGAGCAGGCTGCCACTGAGTTTCTGGTTCTGTTTGTTGGTCAACGTTATAGTTGTTGTTATTTGTTATCCTTGTTTTAGATAGTAGTAAAGAACTGTTATTCCTATTCCCATATCTTTGCCTGAGAGCCTCTTGATTTCAAATTTATAATAACTTGGAGGGAGAGGGGTTACAGTTTCCCATTCCAAGGGAGGCTCCTGCCTTCCTTAACAGACACCTGTCCTTCAAACCAAGACAGCAAGCCAGCACCCTAATTTATCAAGCGTAGCCAATGCTTTAGCTGCAGCAACACCCGGAGCAAACACTGAAGCAACCACTCTTGATCCCTTTCCCCAAAATGTTAGATCATCTTTGCAGTTTTTGTCAAAGGAATAAAGATGACACTTATGGCGCAAAGAATGAATCACCCTTCACCCGCGGTGCAAAGAATGAGATATGTTTGCCACCATAGAAAAATTTGGAGCAAGCATTGTCAAGCGTCCGATCATGCATGGTCCACCTATGATATTGGACAGGAGGCCAGCCCATGCACACAATCCCCGCAAATTAAAAACAAACCCGGGGGTAATTGTCTTGGCACTTGGTTATTAGCAAAAGCAACACCTGAGCTATCATTACACCAAAGCAAAACATTTGAGTACCATGGCTGGATGGGTGACACCTCATTGGATGACTCACCAGACCATGCTCACGAAGTCTTAAAACGCACACAAGTCGAAGCTCTAAGGGATCCTAAAATATCAACTTCTTGAGGCTCAAGCAATTTAGGTGTTGAAGCTAGCTTTGTACCATTTGCATATGTTCCATTAGCAAGCGCATTGATTTCTGTGCGATTGTGTAGCGGTACACCTACCAAGCATGTTTTAAAAGGAGATTGTGGAGTTGCAAGTGAAACACACATAGAAGATTGATTTAAAGCATGAGCTAAAGTTATCCATACATTCTCAGGCATAGGAGGCAGAGGAGGCAACATGGCCTTTCCTTCCCCTCCGCAAAACCTAATGATAGCAATCATTAACATCCAAGCTTCAGGTCGATCCATCGCTGTCCCGGGGGCAAGTTCGCTGTAAGTCCAGCCTCACACACCACGTCGGCACCCAATGGGCTCCAGTATCTGTGGAGACACAAGCATATCCACGCCCCCAAGTGATGAGGTCCCATGGACCTTCCTACTTGTTAGTAATCAAATCACTGACCTACACCTTTCCTCAAGGGAGACTTGCTGTTCCGTCTGACTGCAAAGAAAGAAAATGCTTCAAAAATATAGGAATATTAGAATCAGAAGGTACTGTGAGATGATTGATTGTATACAAAGCTTTTTGTAGTCTGCTCTGCGGGGGTTCCCCTATCATTCCCCCTTTTTGTTTTAATTAACCTAAGTTTGTCTTTGGCATTACCAGCCATCTGTCACAAGTAGTGTAATAAGTAAGACACACACATAGTTAGACATAGGAATACTTTTAACACCCATGTGATAAACCTTCTAAGTGATCTACGTTATTTTGTGATTCTTCATGACCTAATAGTTTAGAAAATCTGTCTTGATTACTTTATTTGTGAAGGTTGTCAAGCAGAGTAATACATTATGGAATTGTGGAATTGTGGAATACTATACCAACAGTCAGGGTCTGTAACGGCTGGCACCTTGTTTCAGTGAGGGCCGAGGGATCCCTCCCAGGCAAGGTCCCCAAGTCCACCCCAAAAGGGGTGCAGCTCACATAAACTCAAATTATTAAGTCAAACCTGACTTAAGTATGATTTGGATGCAGAAACACCTGGGTCTGTTGGTAGATGTCCGACCAGGGAGAGTCCAGGCTTGGCCGGAGACAAGACTCCAACTGGAGGGATTTCCCTAACACAGATCTTATGAGAAAACTGTTAGAAACAGCAACTAGGAAGGTTACTTAAACCGGAACGAATCATGGAGACAGTTACATAAACATAATACAGCTTGTGCAGACCATCAAGTAACAGACGTTGTCAACTAGCTTTAACTAAAAAGACCATGGTACCATGAACATGATAATTAAAAGAATGCATATGTATCACTGTACGTACGTAATCTTAACCTAATCTTTCCTATAACACAGATAGTTATGCATAACTGCAGCCAACTTTCACAGAACCTAGTCGTAACACCTAACCCCAACAGAACTTAATAAATCTAATAGCATTTAAACTTTAACAACATATTTATAGCTATTAATACATCAGGGGTGATTTGGAGTTATGAAGACATCAGGAGCGATAGTTTGGGAGAGTTCCGAAGACAGCGTTACGAGCTGCGAGTACACAGATCCATCCCTTCTTTGAGCAGGGATGCAGGTTTGTGGTATTGTCTCCAGGGTCACTGTACTTCGAGGTTCAGCTGTCGATATAGAACTCAACACTCATTAATGTAAAGTAAAAAACAAGAAAAACTGGAAAACAGATTAAAATTCAGCTATCCATTTCTGTCTAGTAATGCAATTCCTATTAGTAATTCACAGAGATGTCTGGCTTCCTCAAGTAGTTTTTAGTCAAAAGTTTCTCATCATCCCTGTCCTCCAGGCTGCAGAGTAACAGGGGGGGTGAGCCGTGTAAGCCTGCATTGGTAGCATGCCCTGCATTTCCAGCATGCCCTGAGGAGGTGTTTGTGTCTGAGCGTTCCCCCCCGCTTCACGCTCTGCTTCCCGTTTCCCCATTTTCCCAAAAATTGACCATTTACATGATATTTGGATTTACACTTTTTTGCAAAATTACCAGGTTTCCCACATTGTTGACAAGAGAAAACTCCTGTATTCCCAATTTCTTTCTGCTTTTTCCCTGTTTGTTTCTGTTTACAATAATCTTTCAAATGCCCTTGCTGTCCGCATGCATAGCATTTCTGAGGTGGTCATAAAACAGATGCTAAAGCAGTCATTTTATGTTCCACAGACTCAACCTATTTTTTGACATTGCTCAAGGATCAAGGGATGCCATCTAGCTTGTGTGTCTGGGTTAACAAATACATCCCCTCCCATTAGGGCATCAGATCCCACTGCGTACCTAGGATCATCCTGAGGTCTGTGCCTATTCTCTATTGCAGCTCTCTCTGCCATCTGTCTCCAGTTATTCTCAAAAACTTCAAACTGCACAGGCTGAAACAGCACCTGAGCAAGATGCTTGATAGCAAAAGGTGCAAGTAAATCTATATTTATCACCTGAATTACTTCCATAACTTCTGGAGACCCCAGGCCATACTTTGCAACTCTCGCCTGTAAATCCTGAACTACCTTCCATGCAATCACATGATGACTGTCTTGCTGGTTAGATCCTGGTGTAGCTTTAAACACTGGATACACTTGAGCACCTTCCCCTGCACCGGCACCTTCCCCTGCACTGGCACTCCCCCCAGCAACTCCTTCTCCGATCATTTCAGTGTCTTTTGTAAATACATCACTATTAATATTAGGCATACTCAGCCTTTCAACCAGCTCCCACTCCTCACACTCAAGGGCTTTTCACTTGACTTGTTCCCAAAACTGAGCCGGCTGTCTCGGCTGCACGGTCACCTGACAAGGAGGCAGTGTCCAGGGCCTGGTTTTCCAAGCTTTGTTAGAGCGATGATAACCACCCTCTCTTTCCCATGAACACTCCCGCCTTGACGCAGCCACCGAGATTCCCTGTTCAATTTCCCTCTCATCCCCACTGTCACTGTCAGCGTCAGTGTCCTTTGGCAGTGGAGGAAACACTTGCAAAGGCTGTCTTGTAGGAGGCTGTACAGACTGTGAAGATGGAAGCGGAGGGGTCGTAGGGGCAGGCTGTGCAGCAGAATCTGTTCTCCGTTCTCCTAAATTCATTTCTGCTAGTTGGTCAGCAGGTGAGGGATACACTCGCTCTCGCTGTACAAGGTCTCTAGGAGAAGGAGAAGTTGGCGGCACATAGTCTTCTGGGGAGAGATATGACCTTTCAGCAAGACCGTTGTTTTAGCAGAAGCAGGCTGAGTCTGAGGCAGGTCAGGAGCTGCCCTTTCTGAACAGCACCCATTTCTTCCCTCTAATTCCATCTGCTTGTCCTCTACAAGAGTTACTGCTGTCTTTTCAGTGAGCTGTCCTCCCTTTTCTTGCTCTCTTCTCTGTTTCTTTAAAGCATCAAAGAGCAAGTGCCAGGTTGTTGCCAACTTTTGTGCATCTTTATCTCCCCGAGAAATAGCTTCCCACAGTTCATCTCCAACTGCTTTCCAGGAGCTTATGCTAAAAGCAACACTCGCATCTGCTGGAAAAGCATGCGATTTTGCCCACAATAATGTATTTCTCAGTGCATCGTCTGTTGTGCGAACCCCTGTGCTTTTTAATGAGACTTTCCATATAGACAGCACAGTCTTTTCCTGGCTAGATAAATTGTTACCCATGTTAAAGTTGTTCCCAATGGCTACCCTTAATGAAGGTGTCAAAGTCCGGTCGACCAAAACAGAATCCTCTGCTCTCAAGCTACATTGGGCTCCGTCTCCAGCGGCCCCTCGCCGTGCCGCTCGGTTCCTGCTTTTCCAAGCAGGCGTCCTGCTCTCCCGACAGGCTCCTTGGATTACCCTAATTCCAAAAAATCACTTTTCCCTTTCAGTCCCGAGCAAGTCAGCTCCAGGGATCAAGTCAGTCCCGCAGATCACGTCGAGCCCACAGATCACGTCGGAGTCACCATTTGTTGCAGTAGAGATGGACACATGACATGCCACTAATCCAAGGACAGAAAAAGAGTTATTTATTAGTCTGTATTAGTACCTTTATACCTTTTTTTACAGATACCATGGTTTATTATGATTGGCTGCGTGACAAACAACGACAGGGCTGTCTACAAAACAAGAACTATTCATAGCACTATACAACAAGCTATACAAGCAATTAGCTACACACTACAAGTACATTCTTGATGTTCCTCGGCAAGGCCATCTCCTCCTTTGGGTGCAAAACATCTTCTTCGGTTATCTTCTTGGCTGTCCTTGAGGCCTTCACTGTGGCTGCAGGCTTTCACGTCCTCCCTTTCTCATGAAGTTTTCTCACGGGTAAATCTTGATTGCTTCTAAGTCAATTTCCAAGAGGCTTTCAGGCCTGCTGTCAGCCTCATCAAACCCCACAGGGCTGGGCTCTGGCGGCAGCATCAAATTCCCACTACCAGTAAGCAACAGCTTGACTGTCCTCCTCCAAAATCGACAGCGAGAGAGAGCTAGGAGCTGTGCTCAGCCCCTTCCCCCAGCCCAAATCTAGTGGTATCTTGGCCTCTTCAAGAGAAACCCCTCACCCAAGAGAGTAGCAGGCCTACCCTTCCCCTGAACCATGGCAACTTCTTTCGTCTCTCTTAAGTACCAGTTGTTATTGTCTCTTAGCAAGAGATGGAAGAAAATTCCCTGAAAGAAAGAAAACAAAATGAGCAATATTAACTTCCAGCAATGGGCAATCTCCTGCTTAATTCATTTGAACTTGTTTGGGACCTGTCCTAGAGTGACTTTATGATGCTGTATCCTTGTATCCCTAATCGTCTGTCTTTTTGGTTCAGATATCTAAGTCCTGTAGCTTAAAGCTAGGCCCAGAGAGAGAGAGCAAGCGAGAAGGGGGGGAGCAGTTGAATTTTTTCACTGTTTATGTTCAAAACATAGAGATACGGAGTGCTGTTCTCTCCGAGCTCGCAGCAGTGCTCTCCGAGTTCTTTGTGCTGCAGAGGGGGAGAGACAGGGAGTTCTCCTTTGTTTTTTTCCACTGGTTTTCCTCATTAGCTGAAGCAAGAAGAACTTCTCCTAGACTGTGTTTTCTTCTGGGACTGTTCAGCTTCTCTCCAGTCCAGGACATCAAGACAATTGCCTGGGTCGCCCCCCCCCACACCCCCCACAAGCTGCATGCTGGACCTGGACACCGGGTCCAAGCCCTGGAAAGACTGAGACTGAGCCACACCCGCAGAAGGACTCTGACTTTGAAAGCTATTCAGAACAATGAGAGGTTCTTTTGTTTGATATTATTCATTTTTCAGGCTTGTGAATACTTTGCTTGTTAAATAAACAGTCTTTTCCACTTTTCTCTGAGATTTTTCTCCCAAACCACTTGGGGGAGGGACTGCTGAAATTTTCTCTCTAGAGGAGATTTCTTCAGGAAGTTTCCTCCCAAATCTGTCCCAAACCAGGACAGGACCCCACTGGAAATCATTTCTCTTTTGTGTCACAAGATAAAAAGGACTTAGAATCGTACTGTACTCCACAATATTCATCCTCCAAAAGCCCACGGCTTCTAGAAAAGCCTGAGTTTCCTTCTTGTTGGTAGGTGAGGACATAGTGGTGATTTTGTTGATCACCTCCATCGGGATCTGGCAAAGTCCGTCTTGCCACTTGACTCCCAGAAACTGAATTTCTTGAGCAGGTCCCTTAACCATACTTCGCTTAATGGCAAAACCAGCTTTCAGGAGAATCTGGATAATCTCTTCTTTCTCAAAGACTTCCCTTCCTATGTTCCCCCATACAATGATGTCATTGATGTATTGTAGATGTTCTGGAGCATCACCCTTTTCCAGTGCAGTCTGGATCAACCCATGGCAAATGGTGGGGCTGTGCTTCCACCCCGGGGCAGCCGGTTCCAGGTGTATTGCACACCCCTCCAGGTGAAGGCAAACTGAGGCCTGAATTCTGCTGCCAAATGAATGGAGAAAAAGGCATTGGCAATATCGATGGTCGCATACCCCTTTGCTGCCTTGAACTCCAGCTCCTACTGAAGCTCCAGTGTGTCTGGTACAGCAGCACTCAGTGGTGGTGTGACTTTATTCAGGCCACAGTAATCCACCATCAGTCTCCATTCTCCACTGGACTTGTGCACTGGTATATAGGGCTTTAAAAGGGTGAACGAGTCTTGCTGACCATTCCTTGGCTCTCCAATTCACTAATCATCTCGTGGATGGGAATCGCAGAATCTCGGTTGGTGCGATATTGCTGACGGTGCACTGTTGCTGTGGCGATTTGTACCTGTTGTTCTTCAACCCTCAGCAGTCCCACAGCAGAGGGGTCATCTGAGAGACCACGCAGGGTATTCAGTTGTCTGATTTCCTGTCTCTAGAGCAGCTATCCTAAAAGCCCAGCAGTGTCCTTCTGAGTCTTTGAAATACCCACTCCTAAAATAGTCTATGCCGAGGATGCGTGGGGCCTCTGGACCAGTCACGATGGGGTATTTCTGCCCCTCATTCCCAGTTAAACTCACTTCAGATTCCAGTACAGTCAGCTGCTGGGAACTCCCTGTCACCCCAGAAATAGAAATGGATTCCACTCCCATAGACATTGATGGCGTCAGGGTGCATTGAGCGCCAGTGGCAACCAAAGCCGTATATCTTTGTGGGTCAGACGTGCCAGGCCATCAGATCCATACAGTGCAATAGATCTCATTGTCCCTTTCCTCTATCTGGCTAGAGGCAGGGCCCCTCTAATCCTGGTCATGGTACACGTTGCTCTCTTCCTGTAAATATGTTCATGAGGTCCCTTCAACAGAATCGGTCATGTCATTCCTATATCGTCTGGAGTTCTGTCCACAAGAGACTGGAGGAGCGTTTACCCTAGATGAGCTTCTTGTGGTACATGTTCTGCTTTTCAGTTCACGTACCCAGGCTGCTAAGGAGGAGGTGAGTTTTCCATCCCACTTCCTCATGTCTTCTCCATGCTCTTGAAGGAAAAACCAGAGGTTACCTCATGGAGCGTATCCTCTCTCTTTGACCAGGGGATGTCTGCTCTTAATGGCAGAGACTTGTTGGTTCTGGCGAGCGAGATGTGGTAAATTCCTTCTTTAAGCTCATTTCTCAGTTTCTGGTGGTTCTCTTCAATTTTCTCTTTCAAGCTCTGGATGTGCTCAGCCAGCTTTTTTTCCATGGATGAGACATGGGTGCGTAACGGGGCAGTGACAGTGTCCTCGTAAATTCTTAGTTTGTTGACCAACATGCCCACCTTTTCCTTTCCTTCCCTCCATTGCAACGTCGCTAGGTAACGGGAGTATATCTCTGGTCTAAGTCGTGCAAATTTCAACCACATTTGCAATGTGCACTGGACACCCTCTGGGCTCTTAGGTAATCTCTCATCTTCCAAAAAAATTATTTCTAGCACAGCCAATTCCCTTAGGAATCTTATACCTTGTTCCATTGTGTTCCATTTTCCTTGTTGCACATGGAGGTCTTTACAAAGGTATCTATCCCTTACACTCGCCAGCAGTCGCCACCAGAGGCTGAGAGTTTCCTGGGTTCTCCCGATCCCCTGGTCAATGACCACATCCCGGTACAGGGATCCCAGTTGCCTGGCCTCACTTCCATCCAGAGTCATGTCATTAGCTGCGGTGTCCCAGATGCAGAGCAGCCAGGTCAGGATGGACTCATTTGCCTGGCGGGTGAACACCCTCCGCAAGTCATGCAGCTCACCCAGGGATAGAGACCAAGTGATGATCTCCGGCTCTCTCTTCTGCTGGGTGTGAAGGTCCAGCTGCCTCCTCATCAGTCGCTCTCCAGACTGATTTACTCTTTGATTTCTTTTTCTGAATGGGGACAACTGCTACCGGCTTAGGCTGTCCTGGCTCAGTGATGGTTTGTGTAGAGATGGTGACTGTTGTTTGGATTCCTTTTCTCTCTGGCTTAGTGATGGTCTGCATGGACATGGTGCCTGCTGCTTTGCTTTTTATCTCCTCCTCCTCCTGAAGATGCTTTACCATACTGACCACTGTTCTGACTTTAAGCATAGTGCACACAGTGTGGGCCATACAGAGAAGAGAAAGCAGAACTGGCAACAAGATTATGCCATCTTTGACATCCAGAGGGAACTCAGTATTTTCAAAAACTGCTGTGTCTGGCCTGAAATGCTGGAAGAAACCACTCTCTCCTCTCCTCCCCCAGGGGCTGGGTGCGATTGTTGAGGAGGCTCCAGAGGTAGCAGCCCAGACTAGGACAAGCAAACAAAACAGAATATATATTCCGAATGACATTCATTGCCCTGGAGGTTAACATGCAATAAACCTAATAAACCAACAAAGCAATTTTCATACCATTCCCTGGTCTCAACAGGAGCATTACAACAGGAGGGTAGTTCCCCATGTGTGGAAAAATATAGAGAGCAAGGTATAAGACCCATGCAAACATGTTGAGAATCATAGTGAATAGGCGGTATCTGTAGTACAAAATTTTAATTCTGACTTCTCTCAGGAGTGCCTCACATTGGGTGCCAAAATATGTACTAGTTTGAAAACAAACCAGTGGGAGGTTCCAAGTCAGAACTACAGTTTAATAGGAAAATTAAAATAAAGACAACAGTACAGAAACACTGACTTAAACTGACAGAGTCAGAATATGACCTGACACCCTGTTGGTCAGGGTGATGGTAGCAGTCTGATTAAATGGTGGCTACAGACCCGTTGGAGTGATGGATGTGGTTTAGTTGAAGCGGTGATCCTGTAAAAAGATCTGGTCTTTCTCTAGAGGTCCAGTGGTGGGTATCAAACTCTTGTCCTCTGGGAATCCAGTGGTAGTGCTCCCATGGTGTTCCAAGTCTCAGATTATATACAGGTAGGAAAGTTTGATTCTTCCCCCTGAGCAGGGCATCTCACAATGGGATGATGTAATTCTATGAGTCATGCTGTGAGACCATGATGGCCCATTAGCCCTCCTGAGAGAGTTGTCAGGGCTGACTCATGGAGAAGGTAAAGAACACTGTCCCACCTATTTTAACAGCTTATAAAGATGGTAATAGAATACATACTTTTGGTTACACCTTTTCATAGTAACCCAAGACACCAGCACACTGCAATAAAGAATGCCTGCTTTCTAATACTCAAAACTGTGTTAGAAAGTTTCTATCTGGTCGATTTCAGTATCATTTTTGGTGCCTCTAGATGGGACACTCTACCTGATCTGTGGATCCAAGGGATCTCTGGATCTTTACATCGGCACCAGGACTTTCCTGAAGAATACCACAGATCCTCGCACCACTCTGAGGCACAGGTAAGATCCCATCTGATAATAAGGCATTCTTTTGGGAATCCTGCCCTTATAAGGTGTGTGGATCTTCCAGCAGATTGGGTGGATTATTTGATATTCTGGAATTTTGTATTTGACTTGATTTTATAGATCAATAGTTGTTTTGTATTTGTATCCATATTGTAGCATTTTGGGTCTACTATTTGGAGATGGGTAGTGGGCAATATAAAGGGGTCATTCTGAAAAAATCCCCACTTGATTGCATTTTGTGACATTGGGAAAAGATCAGAAAGCCCCCTGGGGGAACAGCTACCGGGGAGAAATTGATTAAGTATTGTAATCAGTGGTGGCCATTGTACAAACTAGACTCTGGAGAAAAGTGGCCACAAAATGGAACCTTGAACTATAATACATTGTTACAGATAAAGTTTTTAAGATGAGAACAGAAATGGGATGAGGTTATGTATGCTGATATGTTTTTCACTTTGAGGAATCATCCAGAATGGTAGAGAGACTGTAGCTTGAATTCAGCCCTCTCAGACCCTTTCATGCTGGCTCTTGAAAAGGAGAATCAAGGAAAACAGTTAAAGTGTTGATGTTCTATATGCAGCATAGGACAAATTTGTTCTAAACATCTTGATTAGGAGGATGATTTGCATCTTATGGTCCTAATTGCAGGTTTGAGGGCGGAACAGACAATCAAGCTGCCTAGACTGATAAGGGAACTAGGGCATTGTGGTAGTTTGAAAGCGAATCAGTGAGAGACTCAAAGTCAGAACTACAATTTAATAGATAAATTAAAATAAATGCAATAGTACAAAAACAGTGACAGAGTCAGAATACAACCTGGCACCCTGTCGGTCAGGGTGTTGGTAGTAGTCCACTTAGATGGTGGCTGCAGTCCTCTGGGAGTGATAGATGTGGTTCTGTTGAAGCAGCGACCCTGTGGAAAGGTGTAGTTTTCCTCTGAAGGTCCAGTGGTGGTGTAGAAGGGTCTGGTCTTCCTCTGGGAATCCAGTGGAAAAAGCTCACTTCTGGTGTTTCAAATTCCAGATTATATCCAGACAGGGATGCTTGGTTCTTCACCCTGGGCGGAGCATCTCACAATGGGATGGTATAGTTTTATCAGTGGGACTCAATGGCCCATTAACTGGAGCCATCAGGGATGAGCAAAGCAAAGTGCCCCACCTGGCTCCAACAGCTGGCCCATTAGAAGACATGCCCTGGGGCCATCAGGGACGAGTCAGGAACACTGCCCCACCCAGCTCCAACATCCCATGAAGATGGTGATAGAATACATACCATTGTAACCTAAGACAGGCATACAGAGGCTCCCCTCCACCGTGTGGTAGGTGCAGATAGTCCAATATCAATAAAAGTTCTGTATTAAATAACAGACCTTAATAATTGAACATCAATGGCTGGCACCTATATTAGAATACTCAAAAAAAAAAAATTTCAATTATGGAAGGAATTCCCAAGGAATGGTGCCCCTGGGGAAAGGAAGAGAATGAGGGTGTGGACAACTTATCTCAAACTCCCCTGGGAGACTGGATATTAATTAATGTGCATACTGTGAGAAAAATGGGCATTGGACAAAGGATTGTCCACAGCTGAAACATAACAGCTGTCCTCTTGTGAGAGACCCCATCGTTGTGGGTTCACCCATGATGACTGAGGGTGACCGGAGGATTCTTCCCCAGCAGAACCTCTGATTACAGCTAAGCTGGGGAATGAGGAGGTAAATGAAGAATTTTTAGTAACTACAGGAGCTAGTTACTCTGTGCTAAACAGTAAAAGGAAAATTGAGTAATGATTCTATAACAATCATTGGTGCAACAGGGAATTGTGAAACTTAGCCATTTTTCAAGCCCATTGATTTTAAATTAGGAAAACAATGGATGACTCACCAGTTTTTGTATCTACCCAATGCATCAAAGCCTCTCCTTGGGAGACATTTATTGGAAAAACTAAATCCTGAAATCAAATTTGAAAATGGCAAAATACAGGTTAGTATTCCAGAACCTAATTATGTGGAAGCCTCTATTTTTACACTACAGTCTCCAAAATGGGACATGACCCATCTGCCAGTATCACTTGAGGATGCAGTGATTCGCGTAGTCTAGACTGGACATGTGCCCAGGCATGGAGAGGTGCCCAGGCGATCAAAAAGAGCAGAGCCTGTAAGAATTAAATTGAAACCTGGAGTGGGACCGGTTAGGTAAAAACAATACCGTTTGAAAATAGAAAATTGTAAGGGGTTATTACCCCTTGTGGAAAAATTTATAAAATATGGCCTATTGAAGGAATGTGAATCCAAATTTAATACCCTTATTTTGCCAGTTAAGAAGGCAAACAGAAAGGATTACTGGCTGGTACAGGACCTTAGATCCATAGATAAGAGAGTAGAAGATATACACCCGGTAGTAGCAAATCCTCATACTTTGCTGTCCTGGGTTAGTCAGGAGGGGTCAAAATCTAGGAAGTGACCTATGCTGCAGGAAGGGATATAACTTCCTTCCCGGGAGAGAGCCAGTAGCTAGGTAGTTTTAAGGATTGATGTGTAGGTGAACCAATTAAAAAGTTGATCCATCTTTGAGGAAAAAACCATATATAAGCAGAGACCGTCTGAGCCTCTTCCTCTTTTGACCTGCTGCTCTGTAGAGAGGAGTATCTCCCTGTCTCTCTCCCAGGTAAGGCCCTGTTCCCCACCCACCATCTCCTTCCAAAGGAGGGAGGGGGGGGAAGGGAGGTTTATGGCAGCCATGCAGCTGCAGCCGGGCATGGGGAAGGAACCAGATGGAATTTTCAGCAGATACAGTTCAGCCGGTACGTCAGCTACACGAGACAGGGCCAGGCCCCTGCTCCGGTCCAGGCAAGGACTGGGCCGGACTCCATCCAGGTCGGGCCAGGCCGTGCCCTGTCACCCGGGGCCCGGCTGGCCCTACCAGTCTGAGCCAGCTCTGCAGAGCCAGGCCACAGAGACTCTGACTGCTTCTGCCATCCAGCTCGGACCTTTTCAAACAGCCTGGCAGAGAGCACGTGATTGTCACCATGCCAGAGAGAGAGAGAGAGAGAGATTAACTCTATCGATGCCTGGACTAAACTTACAGACACTCATCCTTCCTTGCACAGAGAGGGGAACAAGTGAGGACATCTACATAAATGCAGCATAGAGACTTTACAGTCAGTGAGGAAAGCAGAACCGATGCCTAGAGGGAGGTGTATGAGAAGTGCTTCAAGAGTGAAGCTGAAAGTACTTTGGAGAACCATGGTTGGGGACTGAGCTAATAAATTCCCTGTAATATATGAAGAAATAGTCCAAAGGGGGGATGTGAGGTTCTAATTGCAGCCAGTGAACTGAAATACCTGGGTAAAGACAAGTAAGTGTTGAAATAATTACAGCCTGCTGAGAAACTTGAACCGAGAGAGAGGAGAGGCTGTGACCCAGAGCCCTGGTCCCGGGGGGAATGCTAGAGAACTTATGTTGTCAGGAGAACTTGTGTTGCTCAACACAGAAGAAGGGATTTTCTTTGTTGCTGCAATTGAACTGTGCATCCTTAAAACAGGTACCCTGTGGACTGTTCATAACCTACTATAGTAGCTGTGGGAAGGCTAGTGGTGTGGGAGGGAACCACCATTAAGCTGATCTTTCTTCCGGGCGGCAGCTGGTAGTGAGGCAGAAGACCCATAAAAAACTGTATTTTTCTTACAGAAAATCCATGGTGTAAACAAAAGAGACTTCTCTTCCTAAATGAACTGAAACAGGAGTTATTTAAGAGGTGGTAAACTTACTGGAGGTCTAAGTGTTGTCTTTTTTGTGTGTTGTCAGGGAGAAAGAAATGGAGAGGTGGGGGAAGGAGGGGTGGTCTGAAGAGTTTGTTCTAGTTTTTCTTGGTTTTTTTTCTCTTTCCCTTTGTCTTAGGTATATTAATAAACTTTCTTTATACTTTATGAAGTTTGAGCCTGCTTTACCTACTCCTAATCCTGATCTCACAGCAAACATCAGGTAAATTTGGTAAGTGTGCTGGCATTTGGCCAGAACCTCGAATACGCAAACTGAAAACCACTACACTTGCTAACAACCTTGAGTGAAAAATTGAAATGGCTTACAGTATTAGGTTTGAAAGATGCTTTTTTCTGTATCCCTTTGAGTACTGAAAGTCAAGAGCTTTTTGCTTTTGAATGTGAAAATGAAAACACAGAGAGAACCCAACTGACTTGGATGGTTCTGCCACAGGGCTTTAAAAACAGTCCCACCATATTCAGAAGTCAATTGACAATAACTGGAGGAATGGAAAAATCAGAACCCTATTGGATTCTTGTCACAGTATGTAGGTGACATTCTGATAGCCACTGAAAGTAAACAGCAATGTTGGGATCAGACTGTGGCATTGTTGAATTTTCTGGGACTAAGTGGATATTATCCAAAGACAAAGCACAAATATTCCTGACCACAGTAACCTACTTGGGATTTGAAATCTTCCAAGGACCCAGAAGGCTGGAGCAGGAATGAAAAGAAGCAATTTGCCAACTCCCACACCCACGAATTGTAAGAGAGTTGCATGCATTTCTTGGGATGTTTGGATGATGTTGCCTGAGGATCAGCAGTTATGGGTTGCAAGTAAAGCCACTGTATGTGCTCTTGAAGACAGCTCAGAAGGACTTTATAGTCTAGACTGATGATTCCTGGGCTGCCTTTGTAGAAATCAAGCGAGCCCTCCTGGGGGCCCCTGCTTTGGGATGTTCAGACCTCATGAGCTCATTTGAACTATTTACCTATGAAAGACGAAATATAGCACTGGGAATGCTGTTGCAGTTCCTCGGGGACCAGAGGAGGGCCGTGGCCTACTTTTCAAAGTAACTAGAAAATGTCAGCCAAGGCTGGCCTAGTTGTCTTTAGGGCAGTAGAAGCTACTGTTCTCTTGATCCAGGGAGTTCGAAAACTGACTTTGGGACAAAGCATTGTCATTTATGTACCATATATGGTGCAGTCGGTACTTGAGCAAAAGGGGGCTACTGGCGATCTCCTAGCCAGATGCTAAAATGCCAGGTAATCTTGCTGGAGCAAGACAATGTGACACTCAAAACAGCTTCTGTTGTTGACCCTGCTATCTTATCTGCCCAACAAGTAGAAGGAATCCCAGAGCATGATTTCTTACAGACTACAGAAGTGTATTCCAGCAGACCTGACTTAGGAGACAGCCCCTTGGAAAGACCTAATTTGGAATTGTTTACTGATGGGAGCAGCTTTGTCCAAAATGGAAAACGACTATCTGGATGTGCAGTGACTGCACACCATGAGGTAATCAAAGTGGGGTGCTCCCCTCTGATGTTTCGGCCCAGAAAGCAGAACTAATTGCACTCACTCAAGCTTTGGAATTGAGTAAAGGAAAATGAGTTAACATCTGGACTGATTCAAAATACATTTTTGGAGTGGTACATGCACACAAGGCAATCTGGAAAGAAAGAGGCCTTTTGACATCTCAAGGCACATTTATCAAAAATGGAAAACAAATCTTGGATTTATTTGAAAGCACCCATAAACCTGCATAAGTTGCCATCATGCATTGCAGAGCACACCAAGTGGGTAAGACCAAACCAGAATTGGGGAATTGTTTAGCCGAGAAGGCTGCCAAAGAGGCTGAAGAAAAAAGCACATTAGAAAACACAGTTTTATCTTTAATACCCTTGCCAGAGATACCTCTCCCAGTAGAAAAAACTCAGTATATTGCTAGGGACTGTCAATTAATTGAAACCTTAGAAGCAAGATTTGATCCACAAGGCTGGGCAATTACCAGAACCAGGCAAATATTAGTCCCAGAACCAATCTTGCATGAAATAGTGGATCATGAGCACAAAGCCACTCATTGGAGTACTGAAAAACTTTTGAAACATTTGCATCTAAAATGCATTTGGATCTAAAATGGCTCAGATTGCACAATCAAGAATCCAAAAACGTAGTTTGTCAAAGAAAGAACCCTAACGTGGCTAACAAAGTAGTCCTAGGAACCATAAAATCTGGAAGTGTTCCAGGTGAATATTGGCAGATTGATTTTACTGAATTACCCAGAAAAGGGGGATATAAATACCTCCTAGTTCTGGTGGATACTTTTTCTTGGTGGCCAGAAGCCTTCCCTTGTCACACCAACCAGGCTTGGGAAGGGACTAAAATACTGTTGAATCAAATAATACCTAGATTTGGGGTACCTTTGGGAGTGCCATTAGGCAGAGGTTCCCATTTTATTGCAGAAGGGGTACAACAGGTTAGGAAAGCCTTGGAAATAGCTTGGGATCTTCATACTCCTTATAGGTCCCAAGCTAGTGGCAGAGTGAATGAATTATACAATCAAATTGCAGTTGGGTAAAATATGTCAGGAAACCTCCTTGACCTTACCTGTTGCTCTACTTTGAATTAGAATTCAGCCGTGGGGCACCAGCAAAATATGCCCCTATGAGCTGCTATATGGTTGACCCTACCAAGTACCACACATTCCAGGAAACACACACATAAAAAGAGGGGTTGATTTGGATAATTAACTCATTTCTCTTAGTAAAACTTTAAAGGATTTGCAGCGAGCAGTGGTGATCTCCAGACTGATGGGACTGGACACACAGCACATGAGTTCCAACCAGGAGATTGGGTCTACTTGAAAGACTGGGGAACCGCTCTGCTGCAGCCAAAGTGGAAGGGACCTTTCCAAGTACTATTGATAACTTTTACTGTGTTGAAACTGGATGGAGTAAAATCATAGATACATTATTCCAGAATTAAAAGGGCCGAAGTCCTTCAGGTAATGGTATGGTTGTCTGAGAAAAACTAAGATGCCTAAGTCTTGTTTTGCTATCCAAGTCGTAGAGTGTCTACAGATGTCCATGAAATCTGGAAACAAACTGTAGTGGTTTGAGTTTGCCAATCTGAGTTTCCGGCCAAATGCCAGTGCACTTACTAAAATTTACACAGTTTTTGCTGTGAGATAAGGATTAGGAGAAGTAAAGCAGGCTCAAACTTAAAAGAATATAAAGAAAGTTTATAAACAGACCTAAAAGGAAAAAGAACAAGAACCAGAACAAACTCTCAGAACACCTTTCCTCCCCCCACCTCTTCATCTCTTTCCCACTGACAATATAAAAAAAAAACAACACTTCGAACCTTCAGTCAGTTTACCACCTCTAAAATACTCTTTTCTCAGTTCACTTAGGGAGAGAGGTCTCTCCTGTTATACCATGTAATTTTCTCCACAAGAAATACAGTTTTCTCATGGCTCCAGCCTCAAAACAAGCAGCCACCCAGTAGGAAAAATGTGCTTGCAGTGTGCAAGTCCCTCCCACGTTAGTAGTCTTTCCACAGCTACTTTTCAGTGGGCCACTGTAGTTTATTTGGTACATCTTTTAAGTTTGAGCCTGCTTTGCTTCTCCTAATCCTTATCTCACAGCAGAAATTGGGTAAATTTTAGTAGAGTGCACTGGCATTTGGCCAGTAACTCACATTGGTGAACTCAAACCACTACACGAAATTAGTGTTTCCACCTAGCTGGCGAACCTAACCCGCTACACAAACCCAGATTTGACAATGCAGAGCTCAGGACGTCACCTCCTGGGATGTGAAGAAATCTTTACCAAACTTACTTCATGGTTATCCAGCTGGACTTGGTTAAAACATGTGTTTATAATCATCACCATAATTGCTGTGTCTTTTAGCTTGCATCATGATTCAGTGTTACAGCTGTTGTAATGCCTTACACTATAAAATGAAACATAGATATTAAGCGACTAGTTCCCATAAGGAACTTTGTCTCAGGGATAGGGGGGACTTGATAAGGACAGTAGAACAGAACAGCATGGTGTTGGAGAAGTTGATAAAGGATGTAACTTAGGCAAACAGAAGTCATGCAAAACACAAGCAAGATGCCAGCTCAGCTCTGCAATGCTGTCATTGCAGCAGTTATGGAAAACAAAAGTATTGCGCTTACTAAAAACCATGGGTCAAGGAACAGCCGCCTAAAATGGACACTGGATGTTGAAGACCACCAAAGTGAATTACCAAAATATGAGTATTGATCTAGCATTGATGCCCAACTCGAGATGGACAAAGACTCTCTAACAGGGTGTTGTGGGTTGACTTTGGTTAGGGGTTAGGTGTTTACTCAGTTACTTTATTACTTTCTCTCTTATTGGGAGAGGGGAGAGGATAATATTGAAAAAGACTATTAGGGTGAGTAAAGGTAGTTTTATTACAGTGGAGGAAAAAAATAGAATAAGTAAGTTGAAAGTTGTGTGCGCAAGAGTAAGAAGAGAAAACAATTAATTTTTACTTTTTATCAGTAGTGATGTTTGGACACTTTTTGGGAAGTAGGGTTTTAGTACACATGATGGTTGCTTGAGGAGGTAAACATGGACAAGTTTTGAATGTTTTTTTCTTTTTTTTTTTTTTTTCTTTTATATATCTGAGTTGATGTTATATGGTATGGAATATTTTTTTGGCTGACGGGTCAGCTGGTTTGCTGGTGTCTTTTTTTAGGATTTTGCTTTTTTTATTTTTTTTAGTGGGGGAAGGAATGTTACAGGGACAGTACAGCTTGGCAGTAGTTAAAATACTGTTCTGTTATTAACACTAGTTACTAAAGTAAAGTACAGTAGTGTAAGGTTTGTGAGTTTTACTTCAGTTAAACTTAATACAATTTTCATTTTTTATTTTATATTATTTGTATTATGTTTAGAAATTTTTTTTTATTTACACATGCAGTTTAAGTTACATTTTTAAACTATTTTTATTACATTAACTATTATTTTTTTTTTTTCGTATTTTTTTACGTGGTTTCTATTTTTAGTAGAGTGGGGGGTCAGGGCAGGAGGAATAGTAAACTTGATTGTCGAGGACTGGTACTATGTTTATTGTGGCTTTTTTTTTGCTTTTTGTTGAAATTTGTTTTTTGTTAGTTTATGTTTCTTTTGTTACTTATATCATGCAACATACAACTTGTAACATGTATTATTTTTACTTTAAGGTTAAGTTACTTTGGGGTACACACTGGGTCTCTCTCTATTTTCTTGCATTACTTACTAAGTGTACTTAGGTTTTTGGGTAAAGACAATTTCACGAATGGGTTTGTTTTTTTCATGGGGGATGTAACTTACACTGACTTTTTTATTCACTTTTTTATGTGTAGTGTAGGAACTTTGTCTTTTTTTACAGTGTTGAAGGGTTTAGTGTGGGTGGGACTAGGGCGGTTAACAGATTTTTTAGTATTGACTAGTCAAGTGGTTTTTGTTAAATTTACATCTCAATGTTTTTATGTCTTATTAGTGTTTGTAGTATAGTTTTTAACAGTCTATTATATTTTTTAATCTTCTTAGAGGTTTGTGGGTGATAAGGAATATGATATATTTACTTAATGTTATGTTTCTTTGTTTAGGAGTTAATAAGATTATTTCGAAAATGAGTCTCATTGTTTGATTTAATTTTATTTGGGGTTTTATGTTGCTACAAAATGTGTTTTTTAAGACTTGAAATTGTGTTCTGAGTTGTGGCGTGGTTTACTGAATATGTTTTTAGTTAGTTAGTTGTGGTTTTTACTATGGTGAGGATGTAACTTTTGCTTTGGTGTGTTCGTGGTAATGGTTTAATGTAATTAATTTGTTAGGTTTCACTATATTGGAACTCTAGTTATTGCTTTTTACTTTAAAGAGGTTTTATTTGTGTGGTTTGTTTGATGGTAGGCTACAATAACAGTTTCATCTGCCAAGTTTCTCCTCATGTTAGCGTAGAAACAGATAATCACTGGATGATTATATGCAGGTGCTTTTATTTGAAGAGCTCTGGGAATCGGGGTACAGACGAACCCACATCAATTCCCACATGGATTCGAGATGGATACATTTATATACCCTTTCCTTACATAACTGTTGTGTAATCATGTTCTAATCATCAACTTGATATTGTTCTATTGTGTATATTGTTTTCACCCAGGCATGAGTTTAAGCCCTCTCCCCATAACATTTTTCAAGATTGTTGTTCTTTTCTCGTGATTCTTATTGCGATCAAATAATTCTTTTTACTTATATCTACTCAGCAATTATCGCATTTAACTTCATCATCTACTATACAGGTGGGTACACAGGCGTAGGTTCACATGATTTTAGCAAAGACAATGCCCACTCCCGTTCTCAAGGCCTACTTCAGCTACCGCGATTTTAGAAACATTTTAACCCTATGCTATCACTCAGACACCTGGGGATTATTTACAGTCTTTGCATCTCCCTTTCTCACAGATGCCTTTTTGGCTGACCTTGCACAGAAGCCTATTTCTCATCTAAAGAGCCTGGATTGCTCACTTATGTCCGCGCAGTTGGAGATAGTTATTCCCAACAAATCCCTCTTCTTTTCTTTGAGCAATCCAGACCTGGTTTACACTTTTTTCTACTGCTTTCATCAAAAACCAAACTATACATGGCAATAATACACCTATGATTATAATAACTAGTAAAACTATCAGTCCCATCTTTACAAACTCCATTAACCAGCCCTTAATACTTATGCTTTCTAACCAATCTCCTAAAGGTGATTCTACTATCTTTATCTCTTTCATGTTTACCCTCAATTGTTGTAAATGAGCCTGAACTGATTGTGAGTGGTTAGATAGATTCATACAGTACATCCCATCAAACTCTTCATAACCATGGCCCTGAGCCAGTAACAAGAAGTCTATTGTGGCTCTGTTTTGCAGCACTGCGTGCCTAATACCATCAACGTCCTGTAACAATTCTGAAATTATGTTTGACGTCAGGTTAAGCTGTTTAAGCTGTCCAACAGGCTAAATGGCCTATTTCTCACAGTGCATTTCCAGCGGCAGCTCCTGGCACAAACAGTGACATTAATATTCGGGACACTTTTCCTTGTAACTCCACCTTATCCTTACAATCAGGGCCCAGTTGTTTTACTGATCATTTTGTTCTAATTCTACTTACGTTTTGTAATACATTGGCCATTGAGGGGGCAAAAAGAGTGAATTTGTTAATATAACAAGGTCCTCCATAAACCCTCACAGGAATTCCTTGCCATGCCCGGTCTCCACAAATTAAAAAGCACCCTGGGGGAAATTCTTTGGCTGTATCATTGTTCTAAATAGCAAATTTGCTGCCTCTCGTTACTGCCCCTAAACTGCCTTTGTAATAATCATTCTTATTTTGATACTCAAACCACTTAGAGGCGCTTGATACATTAGTCCAATATGTCCAATTATGCTGTTTATGAAATTCAATTCCCATAAAGGCTGGTCTTCTATTATAAAGACAGAGACCACTATATACTACACTACTATCCTAAGTACTCCTATGACTCCTACTATGGCTACTGCCCTATGGCTACTGCTATGGCTACTGCCTTCTACTATGCAGTGAAAATTCCCTTTATACCATCCCAAACACAGGATGTGCCATCATATAAACAGAAAATATAAACAATACCCTATAAGGTCACAAACCATAGTACTCATAACTCACATAGTGTAACCCTACAATTGCCCCCTTTGTTTTAATTAACGTAAGTTTGTCTATGGCATTACCAGCCCTCTGTCATAGGCAGTGCAGTAAGTAACACACATAACAAGACATAAGAATACTCCTAACTCCCATGTGCTAAACATTCTAAGTAATCTACATCCTCCTGTGATTTCTCATGATATAATAGTTCAGTAAATTAGTCTCAATTACTTTGTCACTGAAGGTTATCAATCAGAGCAATACCTCATTGAATTTTGGAATGCTATACCCACATTCAGGGTCTGTAACAGTTGGCATGCCTTGTTTCGGTGAGGACATGGAAAAACCCATCTGGACAGAGTTTTTAAGTCCACTCCAAAAGGGATGTAGCTAATATCAATTCAAATTATTATGTCAAACCAGACTTAATTACGATTTTGATGCAGAAACACCTGGGTCTGTTGGTAGATGTCTGTCCAGGGAGAGCCCAGGCTTGTCCAGAGCCAGGGCTCCAACTGGAGGGGTTTCCCTAACACTTACATTATGAGAAAGCTGTTAGAAACAGTAACTGGGAAGGCTACTTAAACCTGAACCAATTATGGAGACACTTACGCAAACATAATACATGTTGTGCTGATGCCTTACGAAAGGCTGACTTGAAACAGAAGCTGGACAGAGTTAAAAGAATAAAATAAGTATTTATTAAAACAAGGTACACTTTGGGCCATGCAGGAGTCTCACAGAGTACACCCAAAATGGACTCCTATCACGTGTTTTTTGGACAGATATACCTTCGGTCCATCTGCATTTCAGAAACCCATTGTCCAATTACAGTTTCGGGTCCTGAAGTCCCATCCCCAGCTTGTCCCCTTCTTCTCTTCGCTGCTGTCCATGGATGTTTACATTTTGGGCTTTTGGAAAAAACAGTATGTCCTTGAAACTCCAGCCCAGAGAGAAATTGTTTCGTCTAAATGACAGTAACAGAACACTAGATGACAATTTATGGAGTCTTAGAGTCATATACTAGAGCAGTCCTGATGTAGAAAAATAAAAAGTTAAAACCTAAGGCATCATTTCCCTTCTTTTAGAGGCTTGACAAGGTCTCTCCCTTGTCAAGTCTCTATTCTAAATATCGATTATCTATTAATAATCTACATTAATAATCTAGATTAATAATCTATTAATAATATACACTTAATAACAGTAAATATTTAACAACAGTAGATATAGAAGAATTGTGACTATGATTACTATGAGCAGTTCTTTAAGCACTGAAGCATTATTTAAATCACGCTCTTTTCTGCATCACTCTTTGTTTTCTCAGTTGTTTCAGGAGCAGAAGCTTTCTTAACTCTGGAGTAGTGAATCCAGGGTCCTTTGCCAGAGACTTTGACTGCAGTGAAGGTAGTCAGCAGGACTTGGAATGGTCTTTTCTACTTAGCTTGTAGAGGTTCATTGTCCCACTACTTGATATAGACCTAGTCTCCAGGTTGGAACAGATGTGCAGGTGTGTCTAGTCTGATGGGTCTGGATAGCACGATGTAATTCTGGAGCTTTTGCAAAGTGGAACCTAAAGCCATTAGATATCTCTGTAAATCAAGTTTCTCTTTTATATGAATTTCCCCTGGAATGTGTGGAATCTGGTATGGCTTACCATACGGTATTTCATAGGGACTGATGTTATCTTTCCGCCTTGGCTGTATGCGGATTCTTAGTAAAGCTATAGTCAAGGCCTGAACCCATGTCATAGATGTTTCTTGACAAATTTTGCTAATTTGTGTTTTAAGGGTTCCATTCATACGTTCAACTTTACTACTCGCTTGGGGTCTATAAGGTGTATGCAGATCCCAAGTAATTTCCAAAATTTGACTGATTTCTTTAATTACTGTGGCAACAAAGTGTGGTCCCCTATCTGATGACATTCCCAGGGGAACTTCGAACTTTGGAATTCTATGATTGAGCAAAACCTTTACCACTTCTTTGGCTGTGTTGGTGCGACAGGGGTAAGCTTCGGGCCATCTACTAAAAGTGTCAACTAATACCAGTATGTACCGGTATCTCTCTTTACGTGGTAATTCAGCAAAATCTATTTGCCAGTAATCTCTAGGAAGATCCCCTGCTTTTGTTACTCTTAACACAACTCTTTTCCTTGTATCAGGGTTGTTTTTTCAGCAAACTTCACATTTGCTTACTACTGTCTGTACAATTTCAGTCATTCTTTTTCTCATTACTACCTTTTTTAGATGTTTTAGAAGGTTTTCAGTCCTAAAATGTGTGTTTTCATGTTCTCTCTGAGCTAGCTCTCGAAGAATTAGGGGTGGGACTACAACTTGGTTTGTTGGTGTTACAGCCTACCCACCTTCTGTGATCTCAGCCTTGAGAGATTTAATAAGCTTCTGATCTGCTTGATCATACTTTGGGATGAACTCTGATAAGTTTACTTCTTTTTGGGGCATTACTGTGAGAATACTTTTTTCTGCAACTCTTTTTGCCGCTTTGTCAGCAAAGCGATTTCCCAATTCTGGAGTGGTTTTCTTTTTTTGGTGACCTCTGCAGTGCATGATAGCTACTTCTGTGGGTTTTCTAACGCTCTCTAAGAGGGCAAGTATTTGTTCAGCGTGTTTAATTTGATTACCTTGAGCATTCAGCAGTCCTCTTTTTTTCCAGATGGCTCCATGGGCATGGACGACACTAAACGCATATTTAGAGTCAGTCCATATATTTACCTTCTTCCCTTCACTCAGGTCCAGGGCCCTTGTCAGTGCAATCAGTTCAGCTTTCTGTGATGACACATCTGCTGGCAGGGCCTTCGACTCAATTACCTTGTCTTGAGTGGTCACTGCATAGGCTGTCATCTTTTTACCATTTCTCATAAAGCTGCTCTCGTCCGTAAAAAGCTCCTAGTCTGGATTGTCTAGGGGCACATCCTTCAGATCTGTTCGGCTGGAGTAGACCTCTTCTATTGTTTGCAAACAATCATGCTCAGGGACATTGTCAGTGTGGAAGACAGAAACATGGCAGGATTAACAACAGAAGTTGTTTTCAAGGTGACATCATCTTGTTCTAGTAGCAATGATTGATATTTAAGCATCTGGTTGTTGGACAGCCAATGTCCCTCCTTTTGCTCGAGCACAGCTGCTACAGCATGGGGTACATACACTACAATGTGTCATCCATGGGTGAGTTTTTGGGCCTCTTGGATCAAGATGACAGTAGCTGCCACGGCTTTCAAACACCCCGGCCACCCTTGGGCAACATTGTCTAGCTGTTTGGAAAAGTAAGCCACAGCCCTCCTTTGGTTCCCGAGGCACTGAGCTAGTACCCCTAAAGCAACATTCAATCTTTCATAAGTAAACAGTTCAAAAGATTTAGTTAAGTCTGGCAATCCCAGTGCTGGAGCTGACATTAGGGAGTGTTTCAGCTGTTTAAAAGCTGCCCTTGTATTTTCTGTCCATATGATAATTCCATTTTCAGCTGCTTTTAATACTCCATATAGGGGTTTTACCAGCAGTCCATAATTTGCTATCCACAAACGACACCAACCTACCATTCCCAGGAAAGCTTGCATCTCCCTCGCAGTGCGGGGCTCTGGGAGTTGACAAGTGGCTTCTTTCCGTTCTTTGTTGAGCTGGCGATGTCTACGAAAGATCTCAAGCTCCAAGTAAATTACTGCTTCTTTGGCAATCTGTGCTTTGTCTTTAGAAACTCTGTACCCACTCAGTCCCAAAAAGTTTAATAAACTGATGGTAAATTTAATGCAGTCATCTCTGGTTTTAGCCGCAGTCAGGATGTCATCCACGTATTGAAGAATAACTCTCTTTGGCTCCTGTCTTTTCCAGTCCTCTAGTTCCTTTGCTAGCTGATTTCCAAACACAATGGGACTGCTTTTGTACCCCTGGGGCAAAACGGTCCAAGTAAGTTGACTTTTTCTCCCTGTCTCAGGATTCTCTCACTCAAAAGCAAAAAGCTCTTGGCTGTTTTTATGCACAGGAATGCAGAAAAAGGCATCCTTCAGGTCTATCACAGTGTCTTAGGTTACAATTGTATGTATTCTATCACCATCTTCATGGGATGTTGGGGCCGGGCGTGGCAGTGTTCCTGATGGCTGCAGAATGGTTTGCTAATGGGCCGGTCGTTGGGGCCGGATGGGCACTTTACTCACCCCAAACATTGCAGATAGTGGCTCATCATCCCATTGTGAGATGCCCCGCCCAGGGGGAGGAACCAATGTATCCCTATCTGCATATAAACTGAGATTTGAAGCACCATAGACAGCTTTTTCCACGGGATTCCCAGAGGAAGACCAGACCCTTCTACACCACCACTGGACCTTCAGAGGAGAACTACACCTTTCTCAGGATCACTGCTTCAACAGAAGCGCATCTATCACTCCCAGAGGACTGCAACCACCTTCTAAGTGGACTGCTACCAACACCCTGACCGACAGGGTGTCAGATTGTATTCTGACTCTGTCAGCGTTTTTTGTATTATTACATTTTTTTTCCTATTAAATTGTAGTTCTGACTTTGAGCCTCTCACTGATTTGCTTTCAAACTACCACACACAGTAAACCACTCTAATTCGTCTGTCAGTGCAGTCAAAAGGGTATATGGGTTTGCCACAACAGGGTGTATGTCTTCAGTGATTCTGTTAATTGCTCTCAGATCTTGAACTAATTGATAGCTCTTACTATCTGCTTTCTTAATAGCAAGTATGGGGGTATTAAATCTGGACTCACATTGCACTAATAACGCATGTTGGAGGAATTTTTCAATTATGGGTGCCAATCCTTTACGACTTTCTAATTTCAAAGGGTATTGTTTTTGCTTTACTGGTGTGGCTCTTGGTTTGAGAGTAATACTCACAGGCTCTGCTTGTTTGGATCTTGTTGGGATATCACTGGCCCATGCTATTGGACTGACAGCTTTTTCAGCTTCAATGGGGATTTCACTACATTTGTCCTGTATGAAAAGTGCAGCAACTTTGACAAATTTAGATTCAGGAATTACAACTTGTATTCCCTTCCCCTTTTTGAATTTAATTGCCGCTTCTAATTTCTCTAGCAAATCTCTCCCTAATAATGGTTTAGGGGAGTTAGGCATGTAAAGGAATTGATGAGTTACCCAGTGTTTGCTCAATTTGAATTTTAAAGGTTGGAAGAAAGGCTGTGTTTCACTTACCCCTGTCACCCCAACAACATGTACAGTGTTTTGACTCAGTTTCCCTTCCATGGTATTTAGTACAGAAAATGCTGCTCCAGTATCTACTAAAAATTCGATGTTATCTGACCCCAGCTTAGCTATAACCAAAGGTTCTGCTGGGGAAGAAGCTTTAGGTTTCTATCATTCTGAGCATGAACCTGAGCCTTGTTCTATTGGGAGTTGGGGAACTGGGGACTTTTGCTTCAACACGGGACAATCATTTTTCCAATGTCTCCACTTTTTACAATAGGCACACTGATCTTTGTCTGTAGGGGAAGTTTTCTTGGATGACTTTTCTTGGATTGTCCTTTTGCTAGGTTGTCGTCTAACTCCTTTATTTGAGCCCCTGTCTCGATATACTCTCCAGGCTACTTCTAGCATTTTATCTGTGTCTCGAACCCCCTCTAACTTCTGTAGCTTCCTTCTTATATCATCTGCAGCTTGACCCATAAACAAGAGGACTAGATGTGCTTTTCCATCAGCTGAATCAGGATCTAGATTTGTATATTTGATAGCAGTCTCTCTTAACTTATTAAAAAAATCAGTGGGTGATTTGCCATAGTTTTGCTGTACTGCATAAAGCTTTGACTAGTTTAGAGCTTTAGGGACCTCATGTTTTAACCCATATACTATGAGATTTTGATACTGTTTTAGTTTTGCCATCTGTTCTGGGATTTTTGGATCCCAGTTAGGATCACTTAAAGGATATATTTCAGCAACCGTACCTTGGACTGAGCTATTTGCTATGCCTGATTTTAACGATGTTGTAATAGCGTTATTAACCATTTGCCTTTCAGTGGGATTAAGCAATGTATCTAACATAAAGTTCAGAGCTGTCCAGTCAGGGTTTTGTGTACTAATAGCTCTATCTACTAGCTTGGCAACCTTGTCTGGGTTTTCTTTACACTGTCTCACAGAGGTTTTCCACTGTTCTAACTCAATAAGGGAGTATGGAACCTTTACATATATTGGCCCTTGGTTGCCAACTGCTTGCCGTAGTGGGGCTTGTAGAACTGGTTCTTCTCTTTTTTCCTTTTTTGATCTGGTACGTTTTGCTACTGGACTACGTTCTCATATGGCCCTTCGGGCTATCCTTCCCTTCTTTCGCCTGCTCAGGGCAGCTAAGATTTCATCTTCCTCTTCAGAAGAGCTATCAGAGGGAGAGCTGTCCGATTGTGAATCAGCTGTGTTAAATTTACCTGGATCAGTTCTAATCTTAGGAATCGCAGCCCAAGATTTGCTGCGGTGTACAGCGCTTACGGCTGGTCTGCTTGCTTTGATGACGTCATCCCCTGAGCCAGCTCCTCGGCGCGCGACGTTGCTATGGAAGCTCACAGGCCTGAGAGCGGGAGGGGCTCAGCTCTCCTTGTAGGAGGTCCCTTCTCCGCCCTCTCGGTAGAAAGCTCTTCCCCCCGGCCCCACCTCCAGGGGTGGTGTATAGCTATCTGGTTTTTCTGTCCAGCCCGGCGTTGCCACGACAGATTCCAGCTGGCTATATTTCCAGGAGTGCCCCTATTCCAAGGCACTCTGGCTGCGTCTCGGAGACACTTATCCAGAGAAACTGCGGCCTGCGGTGTGTTGCAGGAACGATCCAGTTTAGCTATCAGCTGAAGATGAATAACGAGAGGGCCCTTGGAATGCCTTTAATTCTGAGTGGATTTATTGCAAGGTCTTCACACAGAGGAGAGGCAGGGTCCAAGAGGCCGAGGGGCCCTCAGACACGGCCTTAAGAGTTACCATGTGCCACCAATCACCAGGGGGTTTGGGGGAGTATAGGGAAGGCCTCAGGGTATTTGGTCCTATGGGATAGGGAAGGAATGGGGCTCAGGAGATAACAGGGAATAGAACAAAGGCTCTTAGGGGGAGGGAGGAGATGATGGACACTAGCAGTGGCTACTCTGGTTTGTCCTGGGTTAAACCATGGTCACTTCACTTTCCAGGGGTTTCCTATCTCCTTGGAACTTTCTCCACCAGTTATCTTTCTCCTTTTCTAAGTCTTCTCCCCCTGAGGTTTCTAAGGACACATCCACAGCAGCTACATCTCCCCCTTCTGTTTCTCCTAAAAAGGCCCGTTGGATGAAGGATAACAAAAGATTTTTAACACAAGCGAGAACACACAAGGTAATGACAATTGTTAGTAACACCCACAGAATTGAGCGGAGGATTCTGACCCCCCACCCTGAAAGTCCCCACTGGTCCATCAAGTGGTCAAGCCAATCTTTGCCTTCTGTCTTCAGCTGGTGAAGTTGGTCTTTCATTTGTTGGAGAGTTTTGCGGACGCTTTGGCTGTTGGAGGATAAGTTCAAGCAGCACATGCCTTCAAACTCTTCACAGCCATGCCCGTGGGCTAGTGAGAGGAAGTCAATAGCTGCTCGGTTCTGGAGTGTTGCTTGCCTAGTGGCTTCTTCATCTTCTAGGAGCTGTGTCAGAGCACTCGAGGTCAGATTGGCTTGCTTACCCAGCCAGCACTCCAGGTGAGAAAGCTCACTGAGGGCTTTTGCTGTGGCTGCCCAGGGTAGAAAAATAGAGGCAGCTACCCTTTTTGAAAATGACCAACTGACGACTTCGCTGTCACAATTTGGGTCCAAATCTTGGATTTGCCTTTTGTGTCGTGCCAATTGGGATTTGTTCTGCCAATTCAGGATTTGCGTTTTGTCAGGTGCCAGTAGGGTAAGTTTTCCAAGAGTGCAGGGACCCCCTTTAAGACGAGAAGGTATTCCGGCCCATACTCGGTCTCCACAGATGAGGAATACCCCATTAGGGAGCACTCTAGGATCTTTGATGGAGTTGGACCATGTGATTTCAGTATCATTACACCATATGGAATCTGAGTAAGACTTTTTATCAATTGGTGAGACATCTTTGTATGGTCCTCTCTTTCGAGAGGGAGAATCTTGCCAATCATATACAGTGCTAAAGTGAGTGCAATAGTGTGGTTTGGCTGACCCCAACAAGTCTAACTCTTGGGGTTCGGAGCTCACATGAGGAAGGGTCCTCATCCATCTGTCCCAGCTATGGGCTGGGTGAGCTCCTTTGCCCATAGCTTTGAACTCTCTGGAGTCCCCAGGGACTCCGACCAGGCATGTGGACATGGGGTTAGATGCACTATCTAAACTGAGGCACATGCTGTCTTGCTTTAATACCTTTGCTAGTGTCACCCACATGTTTTCCTTTGGCTGTTGAGTGAGCCATGGGGACACTCCTGAAAAGGCAAGGGCTAACAGCCACAGAGAGAGGTGAGTTGTCTCCATCTTCTGGGTTCTCTGGGGGTTCAGGGTTTCCTTCCTTAACGGAAAGGGAACACACATTAGGGTAATGGGTAGTTTTAGAACTTAACTACTTAATAAAAGCATTTCTCATTTTTTCTCTTCCCCCCACCGGAATAGGGTTAGGTTCGTCAAACACACTAGGGAAACATTTGGGGGGAAAACTCTGAAAAGACAGGGGGTTTAAAAACTGTTTCGTCGCTTCGGTGGATCTCTGTCTTCATCCTTGCGGCATCTTCTCTTCCACGCTGCTTTGTCTTGCTCTTGTTGTTTGTCTGCATCACTGTTTTCAGGGCTTGCTTCTCGATAGGGTTTGATGTTATGCTCTGGTACCCACATGGGTCCTGCTGAGATAGAAACACAAGCATACCCTCTTCCCCAAACAATAAGTCAATAGGGCCCTTTCACTTGTCCACTTTCAAGGTCCTTAACCAGCACTTGTGGTTGTTCTTTTAATTTGGCTTGAGTCGAATTAGAAAAATGCCGAAACACGGGGGGGACAGGTTCAGTGAATGAATTGTTTAAGAAGTTGATGGTAAAAAGAGCTTTACAAAGGCACTCTATAGGTGATAATTTTTCTGTTCCTCTTTGCTGCTGGTTAAGGAGCTTTTTGATGTTCTGGTGGGTGCGTTCTACAATGGATTGACCTGTGGGAGAATGAGGTATGCCAGTAACATGTTTGATTCCCCATTGTTGAAGGAATTCTTTAAACTTGTGGGAAGTGTATGCGGGCCCATTGTCAGTTTTTATTTCTTGTGGTGTCCCCAGCATAGAGAAGGCCATCATGAGATTCTTAGTGACATCTTTTGCTTTCTCACTAGTGTGAGCAGAGGCAAAGACTGCTCCTGAGAAAGTGTCTACAGATACATGCACAAATTTTGACCGTCCAAACTGGGCAACATGAGTGACATCCATTTGCCAAATCTGGCAACTGTTGAGTCCCCGGGGGTTCACTCCTGGATTTAGGGAGGGGATTTGGTATTTCTGGCAGTTTGAGCAGGTAGCTACTATTGCTCGAGCCTGCTCAAGGGAAAGGTGAAACATCCGCTTGAGAGCTGGGGCATTTTGATAAAAAAACTGGTGGCTGACTTTGGCTTGTGCAAAGCTATCAGGAACATGAGACATTTGCACTGGCATAGCTAGGGCATCTTCCCTGCGGTTTCCCTCAGCAATGAATCCAGGGAGATCTGTGTGCGATCTCACGTGCATGACATGGAAGGGGTGCTTTCGATGTGACAACAGATACACTAATCTGGAGAGCAACCCAAAGAGTTTTGGGTGGTCTACTTCTTTGAGGAGTGAGTGTTCTGCTCGAGCAGTAATTCCGGCCACATATGCTGAATCTGTGACCAAATTTAGAGGTTCCTGGAATTTCTCAAACACCCTGACAACAGCTGCTAGTTCTGTAATTTGTGGGGATCCTTCTACTACTTGAACTTCAGATTCCCACTCCTGAGTCTCTGGGTCTTTCCAGGTCAGTACTGACTTATGAGAGGACCCTGAGCCATCTGTAAAGACTGTCAGGGCATTTAAAGGTGTTTTACTTTGGAGGAATTTGGGTGCTAAATTGAATTTAGTATTAAAGAGATGGTGTTTTAATTTGTGACCTGTGATTTGGCCTGGATAACTGTCGAGGGCTAGCTGGAGGGGCTCATTGGTCTGGAGTAGTTCTTCTACATCTTTCATTCGCCAAGGAACATAAATCCATGAAAAATCACACCCTGCCAGGGTGCGGAGTCTTTTTCGGGCTCTTTTAATCAACTGAGCAACCAGTTCTTGTGGTGTTGTAATACTTTTGGAAGGCTGGTGTGGAAGAAAAACCCATTCTATGATGAGAAGAGAGTCTTTCAACTTCTCGTCCCATTGAAATATCAGTCCATGTAGGTGTGGTACCTTTCCTAGGATGATGAACCTGAAAGGCAGTTCTGGAGCTGTCTGATGCGCTTGCTTGGAAGAGAGCGCTTGTTGCACCTTACCAATAGCGTCCTTGGCTTCCGGACTGATGGAAATTGGCGAGTCCAGACCTTTGCCTCCTTTCAGGAGCTGGGACAAGGGGGCGAGGTCCTCTGTCGTCAGACCCAGCAGAGGATGAACCCAGTTGATGGACCCACAGAGCTGGTGTAGGTCCCGTAGGGTCTTGGGGTCGTCCTGGATGACGAGTTGCTGGGGTGCGATGGTTCTTTCGCCGATGCGAATGCCGAGGTATGACCAGGGGCAGGTGTGTTGAATCTTTTCAGATTGAATTTCCATGCCTGCACTTTCGATGGCTTTCACAGTCTCTTTCAGGGTGGTGTCTAGATAGTCTTTTTGAGGGGCACAAACTAATATGTCATCCATGTAGTGAAGAATGATTGCCTTGGGGAAGGCTTTTCGGACAGGTGAGAGGATTTTGGAGACGTACCACTGGCAGAGAACAGGGGCGTTCACCATACCCATTGGTAGTTTTTGCCAGTGATAACGCTTCATTGGGGCTTCCCGGTTGACTGAAGGGACTGAGAAAGCAAAGCGAGGAGCATCGCGAGGGTTAAGAGGAATACTGAAAAAGCAGTCCTTGATGTCAATGATTACCAAAGGTCACTCTCGGGGGAGCATAGAGGGCGATGGTAGACCTGGCTGCAATGGACCCATTTCTTCTATCACTTTATTGATCTCTCGCAAATCGTGAAGAAGTCTCCACTTGTCCTTTCCAGGTTTTTGTATCACAAAGACAGGGGATTTCCAAAGACTCTCTGTTGGAACAATGTTGCCTTTGGCAAGCTGTTCTTCTACTAGAGATTCAAGGGCGCTTAATTTTTCCTTGGAGAGGGGCCACTGTTCCACCTTGATGGTTTTATCAGTTTTCCAAGTCAGGGCTGGGGTGGAGCACCTCTCAGTGGCCCCGATTAAAAATTTGTGGCAGGAGATGGTATTTCTATTCGAGTTCCCCACTGTGAGAGGAGATCCCTGCCCCATAGGGTGAAGCCTGATGGTACTACAAAGGGCTTGACGGAGGCTATGTGACCATCAGGTCCCTCTATGGAGATTGAATTCATGCTCCTCATGGAAGGAGAGGTTCCCCCAATACCAGAAACTGTCCCTACAGAAGGTCTCAGAGCCCACTGCATTGGCCAATCTGCCTTGGAGATGATGGTAACATCCGCTCCGGTGTCTATCATCCCATCTAGGTAAGTTGTGGCTTTTCCATTGGTCAATTTGCAGCTAAGAGTTGGCTTGTCTTCTCCAACAACCTCGGCCCAGAAAGAACACGGGGTTCGGTGCAGTCGAGGAAAATCTCTAGGTATCACTATGGCTTGTGCTACCCAAGTCCATTGTGGAAGGAACCAAGGGGTGTTTGTGCAAGTGACTGTGATCTGGAAATTCATACCGGGGGACACAGTGTGGATTTCAGGTAACACAAACAGTTCTGGTGGTCCTCTCAACGAGTTTCCCACCACTAGAATGTCAGTTCGAGAGTCGATGTTTCCTGAAACTGAAACTGTGATATGATGGAATGTGGGTTTGGTGAAATGGTTTGCAGTGGCACTCACCACATTCAGACGTGGGGCCCAGGTGTTTGCAGGTGCTGGTGGTTTCGTTGGGGACACGGTGGAAGGGATCGGTGTTGCAGCCTTTAGTTTTGTGTCCGCGTGTGGTGCTGCCCCACGCTCGTTGTCTAGTTTCCCTGTGGCTGAGGAATTTCTGGACCTGTAAACGGCTTGGAAGAGTTGTTAATTTTTCGGGGTTTGGGACAGTTCTTTGCAAAATGGTGAGGAGACCCACAATTGAAGCATTTGCGGGTGTCTTTATTATTGTCTGCTGTCACAGCGGCACCCACGGTTTTCTTGGGTGCTCCCTTAACTGGAAGTTGTTGGGGGGAAAAGTCTGTTTGTTCAGGTTTTATGTCAGCACAAAGCTCTAGCATTTGAGCAATTGTTGGCTTTGGATTTCGTGGTAAGGTTTGGAGGAGTCTTTTACATTCTATGTTTGCATTTTCTTTAGCTAGTGAACTTAATAGCTCTTTTGAAACTGTGGATCTTCTATTTGTTTCATTACTGCCCCTCTTAATCTTTCCACAAAATCGACAAAAGTCTCGTCAAGCCTTTGCTTGATTGCAGAATAACTATCTGAAGGGGCAGCAGAGGAAGGCAGGCACCATAAAGCTCTTTTTGCTGTATTTTTAATATCAACTAGAACTGCTGGTGGCAAGTTGGTGGCTTGGTCCCTAGGTTTGCTCATGTCTCCTTGGCCACAAAGGTGATCAAGGGTTAAATTTGCTGTTTGGTCATTTACTTTGTAAATTGGCAAAAGTTCTTTTAATTTTTCCTGCCACAATCTTTCCCAGAGCCAGAATTGAGTTTCATTTAGGATACCAGACATTAACGTTTTTATATCATGTGGTACTAGGGTTTGAGTTTCAAAAGTCAGGTTTAACATGTTTTTAAAATATGACGACTCCCACCTGAACTCTTTTGCAATTTTGCATATGTCTTTGAGATTTTGAAGGCCCATCGGTTGCCATACTGCGTTCTCTCCTTGAGGATTGTATTGAACTGGGGCTGCAAAGATCTCGGTATTTGTGATTTTCTGACTGCTTTCTTGGTGGCATCTTGATTGATTTCCAGGAAGCATTCCCCCCCCCTCCTGCGATAGTTCGGCAGCAGATTGGGGTGGGCTCACGCTACCAGGTATTGCAGAGGCTGGTAGATGCGCGGGAACCACTGCTTTGGCAGCGGCAGCGTTAAATTGAGCCGGGGCTGGGAACGGCGGGAGTCCATGTGCGCCCGCCCCTAGGGGCGGGACGGAGGGAGGCTGGACAGAGTTTACTGTGGTTGCTAGGAAACTGCCTGGGGAGTATGTTGGGGGTGCGGTGGGTGTGGCAGCCGGGAAGAGTGGCAGCGGCGGCAGCGGCGCCGGCCCCGGCAGCGGCAGCAGCGGGGGCGGTGGGGCCGGGGCAGGGTCCGGGGCAGGGTCCGGGGTAGGGGCTGGGGCAGCCCCAGCCGGCTGCAGGCACCAGAGGCCACGGTGAGGCAGCGGGCGGCGGCGGGGCAGGGGCCAGCTGGGGCAGCGGCGGCGCCGTTCCCCCCGGCGACGCTGCTCCGAGCCTCGGCCAGGCAAGCGGCGCCGGCGCGGCTTGCCCCCTCCCCGGCGCAGCCGGTACCGGGGCTTGTGCCGGCGTCAGCCAGGGCCACACGGGCGGCAGCGGCCCCGCTTGCATCCCCATAGCCGCGAACGCCAGCGGCCACGGCGGGGCTCCCCCCCCGCGGCTGCAGGGGGTTGGTTCCCAGCGGTGAGCGTTAGCAGCGCTGACGCCATTGATGGAAGGTCCGCCCCTGTAGGAGGAGGAACGGTAACGAACTGCGAGTGAGGTGGCTCTGTGGGAGGGCTGGGGGAGGCGCCGGGGGCAGGGTTGCCTGGCCGCTCGACCCCGCCCGCGCCCTGCGGGCTGGGTCCGGCTCCAGGGACCGCATGGCCGACGCCATCTTGCCCCTTTGTTCCTTTGTTTCCCTGAGGGTTTGAAGTTGTGAGAGTTTTGGGTGCTGGAGGGGGCCCAAAGGGGGGCGGGGAGGACTCGGCCGCGGGTTGGTGAAGCTCGGGGGAGGACCGGGGGGTTTGGGGGGGCTCTTGGAGTTTTTTGTCGCTGTTCTTGTCCTCACTCTGCGTCTTTACAAGGGGAGGGGAGGAAGGTGGGTTGGGGGGGGGCGGGGCGGGGAGGCACGCGCGTTCCGAACTTTTCTCCTCTTCTAAAACTTCACAAATTAAAATGAGCAAGGGAAAATACAATCGTAATGAATTATCTCCTGTTTTTGAAAGACGCGTGAGTCTCTCCCCGACCTGATCCCAGAAATCAAGGGATTTTATGGAAGAGAGAGAAACAGAAGGGTGATAGAGAAACACCAACTTTGTAAAAGGCTTCAAGAGCTTTTTACTGAAAGCTCTATTAGCAGATTTTAAGATGCTTTTAAGTTGGTAATAAACCTCACGTTCAGGACATGATAACATCTTACCCATCCTGAAAAATTCTCCCTGCCTGGACAATCCCGAAGTGAAACCCCAGCCCAAAATACTACCTGTGTGGACCTTTGAACTTGATCCCTTGCTGTTTCCTGGTTTCCTCGGTGACTGCTGTCCAAAGCAGAGCCTTCAGCTGGTCTGAGCCTTCTGTGGTGTCGAAGGTTTTCAGACCCCCTTCGGAAAGTGCTAATAGAACTTAGCACATCTTCTGGGGAGCAGCTTCCAACGGGTGAACTCCTGTCCACAGCGTGGACTGGGACACTCTTCTGGGGCTTGAGTTCTTCTCAAGACCAGACGTTGGGCGCCACTTATAGCTATCTGGTTTTTCTGTCCAGCCCGGCGTTGCCACGACAGATTCCAGCTGGCTATATTTCCAGGAGTGCCCCTATTCCAAGGCACTCTGGCTGCGTCTCGGAGACACTTATCCAGAGAAACTGCGGCCTGCGGTGTGTTGCAGGAACGATCCAGTTTAGCTATCAGCTGAAGATGAATAACGAGAGGGCCCTTGGAATGCCTTTAATTCTGAGTGGATTTATTGCAAGGTCTTCACACAGAGGAGAGGCAGGGTCCAAGAGGCCGAGGGGCCCTCAGACACGGCCTTAAGAGTTACCATGTACCACCAATCACCAGGGGGTTTGGGGGAGTATAGGGAAGGCCTAAGGGTATTTGGTCCTATGGGATAGGGAAGGAATGGGGCTCAGGAGATAACAGGGAATAGAACAAAGGCTCTTAGGGGGAGGGAGGAGATGATGGACACTAGCAGTGGCTACTCGGGTTTGTCCTGGGTTAAACCATGGTCACTTCACTTTCCAGGGGTTTCCTATCTCCTTGGAACTTTCTCCACCAGTTATCTTTCTCCTTTTCTAAGTCTTCTCCCCCTGGAGTCTCCAAGGACACATCCACAGCAGCTACAGTGGTGCTGTTGGCTGCACCCGCTGGCATTCCCCTCCCTCTGGCCCCTCCCACCAAGGCACGCGCAGGGTTGCGAAGAAGGGGGAGGCCTCCCGAGAGCAGGGGCAAAGTGCAGGCGGGTCCGGCTCCCAAGCGGGAGGCGGCACAGGGGCCTGCATCTTCTTTGATCGGCAAAGCCAGCATTCTTCCTTCTTCACTGACCGGGATTCTGTGGAAGCTGCAACTCTCCTCTCCCCCTCTTCTGCCCCTGATTGTAACGGTGGCTGTAGAGGGGGTGGGGCCGGGGCGGTTGCGGTGTGCACGTGCGCAGAAGACCTGGGCACCGGTGGGGCAGATATGTCAGGGGGGGCAGGGGCGGCAGCCCCCATGGCTTGCGCAGCCGGGACGGCCCGGGCCTGGGCTCCCCTCCCTGCCGGGGCTAGAGCAGCCCCTGGGCCGGCTGCGGCTGGGCCCCCCCCGGGGCCGGCGCTGGATTAGCTCTTAGTGCAGGTGCTATTAGATCTGACTCTGCTTCGTCTCTGTTACTGCATACTGGATTTAATATGGGCGGTTTCCTTTCACTCTTTTTCTCTTTTTTCCTTAAGAACAGCACATACTGTGATTTAGGTTTCTGTAGCTGCTCATCTTGTGCTATAACTAAAAAGAATCTCAGATACTCAGTTTCTTGGAAGTAGTGTCGTTCACACAGATGAGATGTTAAATCCAGTATGAGTTCTTCATCCAAGCTACCAAGTTTAGGCCACTTTTGATTGTCTTATAAATTAAAAGTTGGCCAAATGGTTTTAGACAACCATATAATCTCGGGTTTTGTAAACTGTTTGCTCATCCTGGTTAATTTTTGCCAGTTTTCTAAGACTAGACCTAATGGTGAATCCTTAGGTATTTGAGCATTATCTGAACAAGAAAACTTGCAACCCATCGTGAGTAGTTATAAATGATACACTAAGCAGCTAGCAGAGCAAACAAGCAGGAGGGGGATTTGAACTCTCGAGCTTGGTGCTAGCAGGTAGCAGCTTAAGCCACTGCCCCACCCTTGGCTCCAAGCCAAATTGCTGCTGCTGCAGCACTAAGCTCTCACGAGCTAAAACAACGAGAGGGGGAAGTGGCAAGTACGCCACAGCCCCCTTGGGATTCTTTATTGAGCCCCAAAGATGCTAAACAAACTCTAAGAGATGAACTCGCCTTCATAGACTAAAACAATACTGCTTTTATTCAGTTACTCACGTGCCTCTGAGTCAGGTCTAAGGATCCTTCGGCTCTGATACTGTCTGGACCGTGGTCACAGCCTCTCCTTGTCGTGCTGGTGAAGAGAGGGGGCAAGGGCTGGATTTCCTCTGGGTCCAGGGGTTTTTCAGAAGCCTCCCGTCCCGGCAGAGTCGCCAAAACTGATGCCTTACGAAAGGCTGACTTGAAACAGAAGCTGGACAGAGTTAAAAGAATAAAATAAGTATTTATTAAAACAAGGTACACTTTGGGCCATGCAGGAGTCTCGCAGAGACTACACCCAAAATGGACTCCTATCACGTGTTTTTTGGACAGATATACCTTCGGTCCATCTGCATATCAGAAACCCATTGTCCAATTACAGTTTCGGGTCCTGAAGTCCCATCCCCAGTTTGTCCCCTTCTTCTCTTCGCTGCTGTCCATGGATGTTTACATTTTGGGCTTTTGGAAAAAACAGTATGTCCTTGAAACTCCAGCCCAGAGAGAAATTGTTTCGTCTAAATGACAGTAACAGAACACTAGATGACAATTTATGGAGTCTTAGAGTCATATACTAGAGCAGTCCTGATGTAGAAAAATAAGAAGTTAAAACCTAAGGCATCAGTGCAGACATCTACATAAAGATACAAGAAAGTCTGTAAAGCAACAGACTTTGTCAACTATCCTTAACTAAGAAGACCATGGTACCATGAACATGATAAGTAAAAGAATGCATATGCATGACTCTACGTACGTAACTTTAACATAATTTAATCTTTGTTATAGCACACATAGTTGTGCATAACTGTAGTTAATCTTAACAGGACTTAATCGTAATGCCTAATTTCAATAAAACTTAATAAATCTAATAATACTTAAACTTTAATAACATATTTATAGCTATTAATACATCAGGGGTGATCTGGAGTTTTTAATAGATCAGGAGAGGTTTGAAAACAATGTTATGACCTGTGAGCACACAAATCCATTCCTTCTTTGAGCAGGGATGTAGGTTCGCTCTATCCTCTGCGGGATCACTGTGCTTCTAAGTTCAGCTGTAGGTATAGAACTCAACACTCATTAAAACAAAGTAAAAACAAGAAAAACAGTAAAAACAGATTAGAATCCAGTCATTAATTTCTATCTAGTGATACAATTCCTATTATTAATTCATAGACAATACAAAGGCAACTCGTGTTTATCCAATTCAGTTTATAATTCGGGTAAGTTTAGTTTACCCCTCATAACTAGTTTACCACTCAGCTTATATTTTGCTCCAACTCCCTTTCTCTGCTCCACTCTACTCCGAACCCTGCCCCTTCCCCCCCCCTCCACTACAGAAGGCGGGGGGGGGTGGGGGGGGATGGCTCTTGCGTAGTTGTGGGGAAGTTCTCCAGTTGAAGTGTGAAGAAAACCTGAGAGAGGGGGGCCTTGTCTGGCCCCCGGGGGGAGGTGTGAGCCAGCAGTGTCGCCAATGCTTCCCCTCCGCCAATCTGGGGAAAATCCCCATTGTTAGGGTGTTGCTAAGGAAAAGTTCCCACTGCACGCGGACCTGCCGACACAGGGAAAACTGTTGTTGTTAAGGTACTGTTGGGGGGAAAAAGTTTTTCCTCATGTATGGTTTCGCTGGTCAGGGAAAACCGTTGCTTGCTACAGGAGAAAAAAGTTTTTCGCTGTCCACCCGGCACAGGGAGAAGCTGTCGCTGCCGCAGCGCCATGAGGGGGGAGGGCCAGCCGTGCAGTCGCTGCAGCCTCCCTCCCCCGGTGCGCCAAGATATCATCGGAGGCAAGGGCAGGAGCCGTCGCCAGCTGCAGCGGCCGCGGGGAGAATCCGAAACCGCTGTGGGGGGGGCTGGGTGTCTGCTGTTAGAGGCTCACGGGCTGCTAGGGCTCTCTAACCTATTAAGCATGTTTCGTGGCAATTTTTCCAGTACATCACCTTTTGTTTCTTCTTCCCTGGCAGATTGTAGAGGCGAGTCCGATTGCAGGGTTGTCCTTGTTGACTCGGGTGGTTGGCATCGGGCGGCTGGCTCTTGGGCGGCTGGCATCGGGTGGCTGGCTCGAGTGGCTGGCCTCGGGTGACTGGATCAAGTGGCTGGTGTTCTGGCCCGCGTTCCCGCCGCATCTGTGTTAATTTTGTTTTGATTTTATTCATTTTCACTCTTAGTTGATCTCGGTCTTTGTTCAATGTGTCTATCTTTGGCAGGCTCGTTAAGGTTTACAACAGACCTTTCCTCGAGTTCCTCAGTATTTTGGGCAACATTTGTGGGGGTGGTAGGCTCGGGTAAAGGAGGGATGGAAGGTAGGGTTGTTGCAGAAATGAGAAGTGGGAATGCCACACAGGTTGAACAAGCAGAGGTGATTGCTGTTTCGGTTTCATTTGATCTAGAGCCCGAAGGAGTTAACGTTGCGAAAGCAGAAGCAGCTGTCTGCCTCTCTGCTTTTATTGCCTGCAGGATCTCTGCTATGAGTTTCCAGTGAGTGGAATATTTGGATGTCTCTTTATCGGCTGCTCTCCTATTACTGATCGCGTCCCACAGTGCCTTCTCAATTGTCTCCCAGACGGGTGTCTGAAAGGCTACTCCCGTTCCCTGGATTAGTCTATGGTCCCAAGTCCATTTTAGGAGATTCCGAATAATGGAATCATTACATTTCAATCTTCTCACAGAAAAGATATTTTGGAGAAGGTTTAGGGCTGCCAGTTGTTCCTTGTCCATCCCCATCTCCTCCTCAGCCATTCTTCTCCCTCAACACATTATGTAAGGGGCTTTTCGTCCTCACAGCAAGGCAACCCACCCTTTCGGTGAGGCTTCCCACCCATATGGTGAGGCTTCTAACATCCGACACGACCTGTGTGTGAGGCTTCCCACCTTTCGGTGAGGATTCTTTGTCTTCCTGCACTTCTATATGTACGAGGATTCCCACCCACATGGTGAGGCTTCTAACATCCGACACGACCTGTGTATGAGGCTTCCCACCTTTCGGTGAGGATTCTTTGTCTTCCTGCACTTCTATATGTACGAGGCTTCCCACCCACACTGTGTGAGGCTTCCCATCTTTTGGTGAGGCAACCCACCCTTCTGGTGAGGCAACCCACCCTTCTGGTGAGGCATCCCACAATCCCTGTGTGCAAGGCTTCCTGCTAGGGCAGCAGGGATTTGGCCGGCTTACCCACTCCCTCTGTGATCAATTTCACTGAATATCAGCATCCGATGTATCCGAGGGCCTCCTATCACATCAGGTGGTATCACTTCGCGCGGTTCGGCATCACGTTGATCACGTCAGGGTCACCATTTGCGGGGGAAATGATGGGACATCACGCCAGATCAATGTGATCAAAGTGAAGCCGTTTTATTTCAGGCAGCAAGCATACTTATGTCCTACAGTGTGCTAAAAATAAAGCTACGTGATAGGTTTTTCTTCTGCAGTTCACACATTGATTTCTCACCCAAAGCTTTCACACGGTATTTTCTCTATTCTAATTAGAGCACTAAATTAGTATCAGAAGGCTACAATAACAGTTTAATGTGCCAAGTTTCTCCTCAGACACCTGGGGATTATTTACAGTCTTTGCATCTCCCTTTCTCACAGATGCCTTTTTGGGTGACCTTGCACAGAGGCCTATTTCTCATCTAAAGAGCCTGGATTGCTCACTTATGTCCACGCAGATGGTAATAGTTATTCCCAACAATAGACAACCCAGAAAAGGTAACAAATTTTGTAGAAAGAGCCAGTAAGTCACAGAATCCAGATTGGAACTATTTAGAGGCCATAATGGATATTCTGCTTGATAGAACCGAGAAACAGATGGTAAAGAGGGCTGTTTGGTCTGCAATAGAGGCACAGATAGCAGCTGGTACTCTTTAATGGTCAGTTAATGATTTTTTCCCTTCAGAGGATCCAAAGTGGGACCCCAGTGTAACAGAGCAAATTGAAAGGTTGAAACAATATAAGAATTGGGTTTTCTTTGGGATGAGAAATGCTATTCCTAAAACAATAAATTGGTCGAGATTATACGACAAAGCAAAATGAAGATCAAGCTCCCACAGACTTTTTGGATAGGCTAAAAGAGGCTGCACGAAAGTATACAACTCTGAACCTCAAATCAGCTGAAGGGAAGGCACACCTGGTCTGTTTATAGCTCAGTCGGAAGACAAAATAAGGATAAAACTGCAAAAGACAGAAGAGAGGGAAGATATAGGGAAATTGTTGGACATGGCTTGGAAGGTATATTTAAATAGAGGTTCAAAAGCTGGAGATCCAAATATGGGGGGAATTTCCACGAGTGTAATAGATGCAAAGGCCCGCATGGTAAAGGGGTCAATCAGGAAAAGTCATCTAAGTAATCTAAAAAGGATACTCCTTTGGATAAGAGCCAATGTGCTTTTTGCGAGAAGAAAGGACACTGGAAAAAGGAGTGTCCAATGTTGGCAAAGAAGAAATTTCCAGACGCAGCTCCCGAACTAGTTGTGGATAGGGAATGAGGGTTGCCGAAGGCTTTCTCCCTATCGGAACCTTTTGTTATAGCTAAGCTGGGGAAAGACAAAACTGAGGTTTTAGTGGATATGGGGACACATATTCTGTGTTAAATACTTCAGGAGGAAAATTGTCAAGACACTGTAAAAGTAGTTGGTGCAGCAGGGGTAAGTGAAACAAGGCCTTTCTTCCAACCTTTTAAATTTAAATTGGGAAAACACTGGGTGACTCACCAATTCCTCTGTATGCCAAACTTTCCTAAGCCTTTGCTGGGTACAAACCTATTGGAGAAATTAGAAGCAGAAATTAAGTTTTGCAAAGAGGGAAGAATACAAGTTACAATTCCTGGACCTAAATTTGTGGAAGTGGCTGCCCTTTTGATACAGGAGGACTATGGCAAGATCCCTACAGAAGTTGAAAATGCTGTCATTCCAATAGTGTGGGCTATCAATTGTCCTGGGAGATCCAAATGAGCAGAACCTGCAAGCATTGCACCCAAACCAGGAACCACACCAGTAAGACAAAAGCAATACCCTTTGAACTTAGAAAGTTGTAGAGGGTTAGTCCCTATAATTGAAAAATTCCTTAAATTTGGGCTATTGGTAGAATGTGAATCCAAATACAACATGCCCATCCTGCCAGCAAAAAAGGCTGATGGTAGGAGCTATCTATTAGTACAGGATTTAAGGGCAATTAACAAAATAACAGGATATTCACCCCGTAGTGGCCAATCCATACACTCTTTTGATCACATTGACAGAATTTAGGGTGGTTTACTGAGTTAGATCTCAAAGATGCCTTCTTCTGCATTCCTGTGAATAAGAACAGTCAAGAACTTTTTGCTTTTGAGTGGGAAAATACTGAGACAGGGAGAAGCCAACTCACCTGGACAGTCCTACCCCAGGGTTTCAAGAATAGCCAAACTATTTGGAAACCAGCTGGCAAAAGAATTGGAGGATTGGAAAAGACAAGAACCAGGAAGGGTTGTTTTACAATAAGTGGATGATATACTAATTGCAGCCAAAGACTGAGACATTTGCATCCAACTCACTGTAAGTCTGTTAAACTTTTTGGGACTAAGTGGATATAGAGTATCGAAAGAGAAAGCACAGATTGCCATGGAAGCAGTGATTTTGGGCTTGAGATCTGTATGCAGACAGAAGCAGCTTCATGAGAGACGGTGAATGAATGACAGGATATGCAGTGACAACCACAGACAAGGTAATTAAAGGCCTTGCCACCACATATATCATCACAGAAAGCTGAAATGATTGCACTGACAAGAGCTCTGGAACTGAGCAAAGGAAAGAAGGTAAATGTATGGACCAATTCTAAATATGCATTTATTATCGTGCATGCCCATGGAGCCATCTGGAAGGAAAGAGGGCTGATGACCACTCAAGGTAATAGAATCAAACATGCTGCACAATCCTCACACTCCTGCAGAGTATTTGGAAGCCTACAGAAGTGGCTAGTATGCATTGCAAAGTTCATCATAAAGGGAAAACAATTCCTGAACTGGGGAATTGTTTTGCCAATGAAACAGCAAAAGGGGCTGCAGAAAAAGTCATTCTAGCAATAGTATCACAGAAAGAAATTGATCGGTCAGGGTTTGCCCCAAAGTATGATCAGAAAGACCACCAGTTAATTGAATTCCTTAAGGCTGAAATCAAAGAAAGTGGGTGTGACTGGTTGTAGTCCCATCCCTGCTCCTTTGGGAAATTGCTCTGTGAGAACATGAAGGTACCCTCTGGGGAACAGAAAATCTTTTGAAACATCTGAAAAAGGTAGTAATAGAAAGGTGAATGACCGAAATTGTACAGTCTATAGTAAGCAAATGTGAAATTTGCCATTGAAACAATCTTGATAAGAGCAAAAGAGTAGTGCTAGGGGTAACAAAGGCCTGGGACCTTCCTGGAGGTTATTGGCAAATAGATTTTGCTTAGTTACCATGCAAAGAACGATACAGGAACATGGTGGTGTTGGTTGACACCTTCAGTGGATGGCCTGAGGCTTACCTGTCATACCAACACAGTAAAAGAAGTGGTAAACGTTTTGCTCAACCATATAATTCCAAGGTTTGGGGTTCCTTTGGGGATGTCATCAGATAGAGGGCCACACTTTGTTGCAACAGTAGTGGGGGAGGTTAGTAGAAATCTGGGAATTGTTTGGGATCTGGATACATCCTACAGATCCCAGGCAAGTGATAAAGTTGAACGTATCAATGGAACCCTCAAAATACAAATTAGCAAAATTTGTCAAGAGACATCTATGACCTGGCTTCAGGCCTTGCCTGTAGCCTTACTGAGAATCCACATACAACCAAGGCAGAAGGACAACATAAATCCCTATGAGATACTGTATGGCAGGCCGTATCAAATTCTGCATATTATGGGAGAAATCCATACGAGAGGGGAAAACTGACTTACAAAAGTATTTAATGGCTTTATGCTCCACTTGGCAGAAGCTCCAGAGATTCATCGTGTTATCCAGACCCATAGGACTGGACATACCTGCTCATCTGTTCCAGCCTTGAGATGGGAGTCCATTTCAAATGGTGGGACAGTGGCTCCCTGCAAGCTAAATGGAAAGGACCATTCTAAGTCCTGCTGACAACCCTCACCACAGTTAAAGTTGCTGAAAAAGGACCCTGGATTCACTACTCCAGAGTTAAGGCTTCTCCTCCTATAAAACCTGGGAAAACAGTGACTGATACAAATGAAGATGATGATGTGGTTTAAACTGTTCTTTCTGTGTCTGTTATCTGCACACTTGGTAAGAATGACTCAGATTTAGACCCAAAATTTGCAAAACAGAATGGCTCTCGATTTCCTACTAGCCTCACAAGGGGGCATGTGTACGGTCATTAACACTAGCTGTTCTTATGTAGATCAGAGAGGAAGGATTAATAAAGATTTGGCTGAAATCTGGAAATAAACTCAAATTCTACATCAGGTAACTCTCTCAGTTCTTTCATACACTTAGCTCATGGTTACCAAACTCAGCTTGGATAAAACGACTGTTCATACTGTCTACATTTGTAGTTGGTGTCTGCATAATAGCTGGCTGTATGATTTGATGCTGTGATTTCTGATCATCTTTATGGTCTAATATCAAATGTAAGTGGTAGAGACTAGACATGTGGAATTTTTTTCAAGTGTCTAAAGGGGGGAATTGTGCCTAAAGATTTTTAGCTTTTTATGTATTTTTCATGTATTTATAGCTTTGTAGACTGTTAAGGCATGGTTGTAACTTCTAGTACTTTTCCAACTCTCTTTCCCACAACCAACAAAGCCTTATTGATGCATTCTTGAAATTCTGTTTAGTCTCATTTGCTAGTTTAGCAAGAACATTTTATTTTGCACCATGAATTGTAGACATAATAAAGGTAGAGTTAGAGGATCCGGAGGTTACCTAACCAACTACTCTTCTAATTGGACAATATTTGCTATATATACTAATTGCCCAATCTTATAAAATTGCATGAATCTTGTAGAATTTGCGGGTCGGTTTTGGACGGTCAGGACAGACGAGAGATCTCTGAAGTCGGGTCGTAGAGCATGAAGTTTATTGTGAAAAGGCGTAGGTGTAGGAGACCTGCTAAGGGCTGCCAGACATAGCCCAGAGCAGGTCAGAGAGGCAAGAGAGGAGAGAAGAGATCGAAGAGAGGATCGAAGAGAGCGAGCTTGTCGCTTACAATACAATAAATCATCTTCTGTGTTGAATATTCTAATTTTCAGTAACCAATCTAGAACAAACTACAAATCTTATAACATTTGCATACAGCCTATGAGAACTATTGCGTTACCATACGGCGTTATATTTTAAACCCTAAAAACTGCTTTTTGGACCCTCTGCCAAGTTGGTAGGGTCTGCTCTGAGCCTTGGACCTGTCTGCAAGCAGAGGGTATTGTTTAATCAAAAGGGGGATTACCTGCAGGCAGCCATGCCATTGTTTTCCAGTTGTTCAGTAACTGGGGCTTGGTATCTCAAAGCTTGTCTTCATTTCAATCTCGCTTATAGTTTCTAGATTCTCAGCATCTTTTGCTAGGTAATCATATTTATAAGGCTTTCTTATTTCATCTTCCCCAACAGAATCTAATTCCAGGCACATTTTTTCACCATATTGTGTACCTGAAGGCTTTCAGGTAAAGGTTTGCTTTTATATTATCGTTTTAACATTGTTTGGGAAGGTTTTGTTGTATTTCCAGGCAACATTTTTGCAGACTTTGGAGACTGTCAAATGCCAGGGACTCTGATGATCTCGGGCTCTGGCTTCCCCGCTGGTTGTGAGAGTCCTGGTACTTCATTGTCGTTAACTGAGTGCACCAATTTGCTTTTATACTTCCTCCTTTGCACACAGACAACCACTGCTGGCTCTGGCTGCCCTTGTGGTTTAGCTGGAACCTGGATGTTTGTAATGTCTGTTGGTTCCACTGCTGCGCTATCCACCTTTCCCTCTTACTGCAGGTGGTACTGCTTGGCTGTGTCCCCAACCTCTGTGTCAGGTTTTGGGGTAGCTACCCAAGGTAACCTTACTCTGTCTTAGAATGGTGAATGGACCTTACTGAATAAACACAGCAAAACCATAAAAAAATAAACTACATTATTGGATTCTAGGGGAAATTTAAACTTCTAAAAAGTTGTTGTAGTAGGCCCAAAGAAGTGGGTGCGGGGTTGGGAGAAATCTCTCCCATGTTGCTTTCTCACAATAGGTACCATTAAGGAAACCCAAAAAATATGAACTGAGTCTTTGACAGTTATATAGCCATGTGCCCACATTCCAGAGGAAGTTTACAGACATTGAATTCCTCACCCTATTCATCCATTCTACAAACTGGATAAGAGCCACAATAGCCTTGCTTATAGGACCCATGTTTTGATAATGACCTGCAAATGAGAAAAACATAACCATGATCATCTGCCAACCAAACTAGGGTAGGCTAGGCCACATGGTGCTTCCTAACGAGGTTCCTATATCCAAAACAAAAATGGGTTACCCAAGAATTATTATTCTCTTTTCACACTTTCCTCTCGATAAGCTCAAGCCCCACATTGGGCACCAATTAATGTCCAGGATTAAAAAGATGTCTGCCAAGGAAGGTGTGAACCTTCCTGGAATGGAAAGATGGCCCCCTCCCTCCCAATTGTTATAACTTTGAAAATACTGGGCTTCCAGGCAAAAATGTGGGAAAAGGGATAACAATTATTTACTTGAAAATATATATAAAAACAGAACAAACAACAACAACAACAACAACATTAACAGAAGTTCTCCCACCCGTTAAGGAATTTCCCCTTTGGTGTAGTTAGGACCACAACCGGCAGGGGGCGCTGTTGGATCAGGTGAGGCACAGAGGCTGCAGTAACTCCCCCATGGCTTCAGGGGGTGCTCCGATGCAAGCCCTGAGCCTCCCCAGGGGTTAATGGTGGCCTCTGGAGGAGAGAGAAGGTGTGGCGGGGGGGTTTGGTTTCCCTGGGCTCTCATGTGTCCAGTGCATATCGCAACCAGCAGCTGGGACCCTCTCTCTCCAGAGAGAGGGAGGAGGTGGGGGGAGGGGGGGGGGCAGTTTTCCCCTGAAAACACCCATGCAGATGGTGAAGGTCTCCTGGTGATAACAGGTGCTGAAAAGTCCCAGTCAACTGGCAGCTCCTCCACGCAGCAGGCTTACCAACAGGCAGCAAGGAGAATTCCATAGCAGCATCGAGCCCCTGGGCAGAAGTCCAGCACCAAAACTCAAAAATGTCTCCCCTCCAAGCAGGACAAAGACTGCACTACCCCCAGCTAAGAGGCTGCCAAAAAACCCATTCCCCTCCCCCCAGAACCATTTCAGTGGTATGTCAAGGTACTTGGCCATTCCTTTTGTCTCTTAATCTCTGTCATTTACTCTAAGTAGCTGTCGTCGTTCCCCCCCCCCCTGCCCCCCCCCTGCCAAAATCTCCTTGAAAACAAATGGGAAGAAATTCCTTTGAGAAAACCTAAATTCTAACACATTTGGAATCCTGGACAGAAGGCAAAGATTTTGGAGCATTTCTTTGGAAGGTGACTCCTGCTCAAGAAGCACCACCACATAATGAGTTATCAGAATACCAAAGAAGCTATCCTCCATTTATTGATGATGACTGCCTAGTGGTAGGAAACCATCAGAGGTGGAAAACTGCTGGGTGGAGATCCTCACAATGTCATTGAGGCCACTGAAGGAGAAGGTAAGACAAGCTAATTTGCAGAAGTAAAAGCCATCCAACTAGCCCTTAAAGACTGCTGAAGGAGAAGAGTGGTCTGTACTCTGCCTCTGTACTGGCTCCTGGATTGTGGCTAATGCCCTATGAAGGTGTCTACAGCAAAGGAAGAAGACCAATTGGCAATGTGGGAGTAAACCCATCTGGGCTGCAGTGTTGTGGCACGACAGTGCTGCACGGATAGAAAACATGGCTCTGAAGGAATGTCACAAAGATGCTCACATGCACAAAAGCCATACCACTGAGGAACATCACAACAATGAACAGTTAGATAAGGCTGCTAAAATTGAAATAGCTCAGGTAGACTTAGACTGGTAGCAAAAGTGAACTATTTACAGCCTGATGGGCCCATGAAACATCAGGACATCTAGGAAAGGATGCAACCTACAGATGAGCTTGTGATCTAGGGGTGGATCTGATCACGGAGGCTATCACACAGGTCACCCATGAATGTGAAACATGCTGCAATCAAGTGAGCCACACAAGTAAAATCTCCTTGGAATAGATGGCCAAACTGGATTTCAAATATAGTGAGGCCTGGCAAATTGACTATACTGGACCACTGCCATGAACACACCGAGGCAACAGCTACATAGTTACCATGGTAGAGGCAACTACTGGTTGGCTTGAAACATACTCTGTAAGCCATGCCACTGCTCAAAACACCATCTTAGGCCTTGAGAGAGACATTTTGTGATGGCATGTTGTCTCAGAAAGAATGGAATCAGACAATGATGCTCATTTTTGAAAGAACTGCATAAACTCTTGGGCAAAGAAACATGCATTGAGTGGATATATCACATCCCCTATTACCCACAAGCCTCTGGAAAGATTGAGAGGTATGATGGACTGCTGATGACTAGGTCAAGAGGGTTAGACAATGTGACATGGAAGCATCGGGATTCAAATTTAGCAGAAGCCACTTGGTGGATTAGCACCAGAAGATCTGCTAATCGCACGGGTCCTGCCCAAACAAAACCACTACATGCTATGGGAGGAGATAAGGTCCTCATACTACACACAGGGAAGTGGCTGGGGAGGTCAGTGTGGATTTCTCCTGCCATGGGAAAAGGCAAACCTCTTAATGGGACTGTCTTTGCTCCAAGGCTAGTTTCCACCAGTTTTGAGGTCCAGAAAGCAGGAACCAAGTTACGGTTTCTTCCTTTTCATAACAGTCTTTCATTCTCCTACCTTATTGTAACAGACATGATAGATGTAAACCAGGTGGCCCATAGTGTTTCAGCAAGCAGCTCCTTAAACAATTTCTTAATAATTGATAAATGCTAAGCAGGTGGTGCATAGTGTTCCAGCAAACAGCTCCCCAAACTATTTCATAACCCTTAACTTTCTGGTATCATTGGGAGGAGCGAGGACAGTGTGACGATGACCCAGGCAGGGCCGGTGTTGGTGCCAAACGATCGAGTGTGCTGCTTCTCCTGTCCTGAGCACCCATCTTGACGGAATGGAGCGCAAGTCCCAGTATTTTTTTAAACATCTGTAGGAGTGGAGGAAGCCCATGAAACAGGAAAATAATATCTGTCTGAGAAAGGATGGGGGATGGTAGTTAATGAAAATGTGTACATCTATGTGTTGGGTATAAAGAGTGTTTAACAGTGGAGTTTAAGTTGTAAGTGTTGGTAAGAAGGGATTGCAGTAATGGCAAATCTATACAATGGCATAGTTAGAAGATATATAGATATATATACATATAATTCTGTGGGATCTGAGTATGATGCAAATGGTATAAATAAGGGGTAGAGATTGTATTGGGTGTGACTGAGATGGAGTTCATTTTTGCCATAGTGACCCTCACCATGCCATGCTTTGTGTGAGGAAAATAATCCATGAACACCCGAGGTTTATGTCCAAAAAGGAGACAGAGGAGTCCTGTAACTTTATTCGAATAAAGGGAGAGGCCATGGGGCATTTCCCCTGGAGTCTCTCAAAATTTTGGGGGATGCAGCGTCCCTTTATCCAAATTCCCAGACCGCAGGCCCTGCTCTCTTTCCCCATTGGCTGAGGTACAGACTTCCCAGAATCACCTAATGCCCAAGAGACCCCTTTCCCAATGTATAATCCCCCTCCTTGTCTTTCCTGGAATGGTCCTTCTTGGTTCCTTTCATATTCTAATATTCAGTTTTATTTATCAGTAGACCTGTGGTTTCTTTGTAAATGTAAATTTCAATGGAATTCTCTGAATTGTTTCTTTATTCGAATAAAGTTACAGGACTCCTCTGTCTCCTTTTTGGACATAAACCTCTTGTGTTTGTGGATTATTTTCCTCACAAATGGGGGCTCAATCCGGGATCCTTCCATTGGCCCAGACAGTGGGCAGCGAGCGGAGCTGAAGGCGTGCCTCACCCAGTTTCGGTGATCAGCTCTCCTTGGTGCTGGCCGGCACCGGACGATTGATTGGGTGCCACAGACAGTCCAGGAGACAGACAAGTGACGGACCAGGGGGGTCCGTGAAGAGTCCACGGGGAAGGACCACTGAAAATGTCACTGGTGAGTGAAATGGGATCTTTGGGGAACAAACCTGGAAGAGCACCCAGGGAGGGTCGCGCAGGTTATACAAGGCACCCAGGGAGGGTTGCAAACGTAAAGCCGGGAAGGGGCCCCAGCAAAAGGGATGAGGATCCCAAAATATCTCCAAAGAATCCCTTGTAAGAATGTTGAGTTGGTTTACGCATTCTTCCAGAGGTAATTAAAGACACAGATGCCCAGAGGGGGCAATAAGGGAGAGTTGAGAAGGGGTCTCTACAATCCGTGCCCGGGGGGGGGCAGTAAGGGAAGTGTGGAGAAGTAGTTAAGGCAAGTAACAGCGGAGGCTCTGTGATAAGAAAAGACTGAGAAGTTCTCTACCTGATCTTCAACATCTTCAGTCTAATACAGGGCTGGCTGCAAGTTTTTGGTATTCCCAGCTTTCGGGGAAGGGAAAGCAGGGATCTGTTGTTCCTACACCCCCACCCAGTACACCTACCACCCACCTGAGCCATTAGCCAGGGTGGAGAACTTGGGTTTGTCTGCTTGCTATTCAGAACATCAAGGGGGTTTCTGTCAGAAGCCGGGTGCTGCTGACAGCACGGACTGGGACATCTGTGGGGGAGGTGCGGGACCGAGCCAAGGCTGTGGGACAGCCGGGGCTCAGCACGTAGGCGGGGCCTGACGCCGCCAACCGCCACAGGCAGGGGCTGCAGTGGCTCCCCGGCCCCATGAAGGTGCGGGACGCCCCGGCCCCAGCCCGTCCCTGGGGCACTATCAGCTGTGCCTGCCCACTGAGCTGTGCCACTGTCTTGGGTTAGGCTGGAGGGGTCAAAATCTAGGAAGTGACTGATGCTGCAGGAAGGAATGTAACTTCCTTCCTGAGAGAGAGAGCTAATAATCAGGTAGTTTCAAGGATTGATATGTAAGTGAACTAATTAGAAAGTTGATCTGCTTTCGGGGAAAAAACCATATATAAGGAGACACCTTCTGAAGCTTTTCTTCTTTGGACCTGCTGCTGTGCAGAGAGGAGCATCTCCTGCTTCTCTCGCTGGTAAGGCTTCAACAACCCCCCCCCCCCCCCCCCCCCCCCCCAGTCCTTCCAAGGAGGGGGGGGGGGCTGAAGGGAGGTTTATGGCAGCCGTGCTGCTGCAGCTGAGAATGGGGGAGGAAACCGGCTGGAATGTTCAGCAGATCCAGCTCAGCCGGTGTGCCAGCTACACCAGACTGGGCCAGGCCCCTGCTCTGGGCCAGGCAAGGACCGGGCCAGACTCCATCTAGCTCAGGCCAAGCCCTGCCCTGTCACCCCGGGCCCAGATGGCTCTAGCAGGCTGAGCTAGCTCTGCAGAGCCAGGCACAGAGACTCTGAGAGCTTTTGCTATCTAGCTCGGACTTGTTTAAACAGCCTGGCAGAGAGTACGTGATCATTACACCGACAGAGAGAGAGAGACAGAGATTAACTCTCTCCATGCCTAGACTAAACTTACAGACACCCATCCTTCCTCGCAGAGAGAGGAATGAGTGAGAACATTTGCATAAATGCAGCACAGAGACTTTATAGTCAGTGAAGAAAGCAGAACTGATACCTAGAGGGAGGTGCATGAGAAGTGCATCAAGAGTGAAGCTGAAAACTCTTTTGGAGAACCATGGTTAGGGACTGAGCTAATAAATTCCCTGCAATATATGAAGATAGAGTCCAAAAAGGGGGATGTGAGGTTCTTATTGCAGCCAATGAACTGAAATACCTGGGTAAAGACAAGTAGGTGTTGAAAAAGTACAGCCTGATGAGAAACTAGAACCAAGAGAGAGGAGAAGCTGTGACCCAGAGCTCTAGTCCCGGGGGGAATGCTAGAGAACCTGAGTTGTCAGGAGAACCTGTGTTGCTAAGCACAGAAAAAGAGATTTTCTTTGTTGCTGCAATTGAACTGCGCATCCTTAAAACAGGTACCCTGTGGACTGTTCATAACCTACTATAGTAGCTGTGGGAAGGCTACTGGTGTGGGAGGGATCTACCATTAAGCTAGACTTTGCTCCGGGCGGCGGCTAATGGTGAGGCAGAAGACCCATAAAAACTGTATTTTTCTTACAGAAAATCCGTAGTGTAAGCAAAAGAAACTTCTCTCCCTAAATGAACTAGAACAAGAGCTATTTCTGAGCTGGTAAACTGACTGGAGGTCGAAGTGTTGTCTTTTGTATGTTGTCAGGGAGAATGAAATGGAGAGGTGGGGGAAGGAGGGGTGGTCTGAAGAGTTTGTTCTAGTTTTTCTTGGTTTTTTTTCTCTTTCCCTTTGTCTTAGGTATATTAATAAAGTTTCTTTGTACTTTATAAAGTTTGAGCCTGCTTTGCCTACTCCTAATCCTGATCTCACAGCAAACATCAGGTAAATTTGGTAAGTGTGCTGGCATTTGGCCAGAACCTTGAATACGCAAACTGAAAACCACTACACTTGCTAACAACCTTGAGTGAAAAATTGAAATGGCTTACAGTATTAGGTTTGAAAGATGCTTTTTTCTGTATCCCTTTGAGTACTGAAAGTCAAGAGCTTTTTGCTTTTGAATGTGAAAATGAAAACACAGGGAGAACCCAACTGACTTGGATGGTTCTGCCACAGGGCTTTAAAAACAGTCCCACCATATTCAGAAGTCAATTGACAAAAAAACTGGAGGAATGGAAAAATCAAAACCCTATTGGATTCTTGTCACAGTATGTAGGTGACATTCTGATAGCCACTGAAAGTAAACAGCAATAGGCGAAATGAAACCACTACAGCCGCACCTGGGGCTATGCAGAGCTTGTAGTGCTGGGATCCCCAGGACCAAAGGGAAGGGGGCGGCCACCAGGAATGAAACATTAGAAATGAATTGTTCAGGGTGTTGGGATATGCTGTTATACCTGGAGCTCAGCTGAAAAGTGTGTTCTATTAAACACGGGAACTTCTCTATCTATGCCAAAGGAAGCACAATTGCTCGAATGTTCTTTTCAGATGTGTTATAAATAAAAGTGGGAAATTCATGCTCAAATATGTAATATCGAAATATATAGGTAAAAAAGGTGTAGTTGTAACCAGTTTTAGAACAAGCAGAGCCTGCCCAAGAAAAGAATTGTGGCCTTGCCCAGGGAACTGATTTACATCCCAAAAACAGCACTACAGAGAAGGACGGCACATCGAGAAAGCATTAAGCCAGCCCCTGATATCTACATTTTCCAAGGAGAATTTCCCAGCAGAGCTGATGGCAGAGCTGATCGACCATCTTCGAAAATCCCATCCCAGCTCAAGTGTTAATGACCAGATCGGACCAGGATAAGGAACATCATGAGCCATCAGATAACATCCTCTGGTGATGAGAAATCAATCAAACACAGGATGCGTTTTTGTCCACCTCAGTTTCATGAATAGCATGCTTCATGAATATGCTGAGTGGCAGAAACAATACCCAAAATCCAGACTTTATGGTCAAAACTGTATATAAAACAGCTGTTGGAAGCAGTCGTGGTGAACAGAGAGAGGTCTGATGCGATAGAGGTCAGACCTGCGTTCACCCAGTGCCAACCCCGGGCTTGGCACTGTCTCCCTTTTCGATCGTGGCATTGCGTGTTCGAACTCTCGGACACGAAATAAATTTTATACTTGTTTTATTATAAATTGGGCGTACCTATTTATTACAATTTGGTGACCCCGACGTGATACGATCCTGGTATTGTGGGCCCCTGTCTCTGCTCAGGAGGCGCCTCCGCTGATTTTAGCAGCCTGACGGGACAAGGGGCTCTGCTAACCAATCGTATTACCGAACACAATTCTCAAAAATTGCCACGCATCGAAAAGGAGGATAAAAAGAGCTCTCAGGGAACTCAGGGGAGATCGGGGAGATCTCCGGAGCCGCGGCTAACTTATTCGCTCATAAAAATCTACATGCACAAAGAGTCCACACAAGAAAAAGAACCATAAGTATTGTGTGGTTGGGCGAGGTGTGATCGAGTGTGTATGTGAGACGTGAAATTTTCATGAAGTGAGTGCAGACCCCAAGATCGCAGTTCCTCTCTCCCATGAGGGAAGAGGTCGGTCGCAGGGGAAGTGAAAGATACAAAGCGGGAGGGGGGGGGCAGAAACCCCGTTTACACACGTCAAGCCCGAATTTTCCGAGAAATTCGGGGGATCGATCATGGAAGACCAGAAGGGAAGGTACGTTCTTTTAGAGTTCAGGAACTAGTAAACCTTCTGGTCTCGGACTAGGTAAGTCCAGAATAAGATATCAGGAAAGAGAGCTGTTACCAGTGGAAAACCCCCGGAACGGTTCTCTGCGGGGCCAGTAAGCTGGTAAAATATCAGAGCAAGATTGCAAATGGTACCGATCGCAACTGAAGAAAAAAAAAAAAAAAGGTAAGGCAAGCTAGCTAGAATAAAAGACATGGGGCAGAGAAAAAGCAAGCCTCAGAAAAAGTCCCAAGAAAAACCCCCGAAAGGGAATAAGCAGAGCATACCCGAAATTCCCCTGGACAGCCCTTTGGGGTGGCTATTAGAACACTGGGGGGACTATTTGAGCCTTAGCACGAAATCCAAAGAGAAAATGGTGTATTACTGCATCGAAATTTGGAGAGGTAAAGAGATCAGAGAACACCTAATGTGGCCCATATTTAGCACCTTTGAAAAATGGCCAAGTCAAGACCCGGGCTGGCATCCACAAACGGAGGACGGGAGGCGAAATATGATCGATCTCAAGAATATTGTTATACAGGGAGTTAGAGATGCAGTACCCAGGGGACAGAATATGAGCAAGGTTTTTGGGGAATGCCAGGGGAAAGATGAGACACCCACTGAGTGGTTAGAAAGATTAAAGCGAAACTTACAAATGTATTCAGGAACGGACCCAACCTCACCAGTGGGGGAAGTCTTACTTAAAACTCAATTTGTTGCAAAATCTTGGGAGGACATTCGAAAAAATTAGAAAAGATAGATAACTGGCAAGAGAAAGGGGCTACAGGAACTCCTCCGAGAAGCCCAGCGCATATACATGCAAAGGGACGAGGAGAAACAAAAAGCCCAGGTGAAAGTGTTAGTAGCGGCAGTTTGAGAAGCCCAGAAGCAGGAGCGATTCCAAAATGTGGTAAGTCCGACACGAAATGCGGGACAGTGGAAAAAACCCCCCATCCCTCAGAAGCAATACCCCGATAGCCAGAAGAATGCCCCGGAATGTTTTTATTGCAAAATGAAGAGACATCTTAAAAAAGATTGCAAGGGGAGGTTAAGGGATGAGAAGATTTTTCAAGCAGATTAGAGGTGTCAGGGGCTCTTTACTTTAGGGTCCATAACATCAACAGAGCCCTTGATAAAACTGAAATTAGGACCCTTAAAACAAGAGCTAATATTCTTAGTGGATTCTGGAGCTGAATGGAGTACAGTTCAGCAATTACCCTCGGGGTGTGTTAAAAGTAAAGAAACTATGGTGGTAATTGGGGCTAAGGGGGAACCATTTAAAGTACCTGTTATTAAAGATGTTGAAATAGAATCAGAAACCAAGATATGTCTAGGTAACATACTATTAGTAGAAGAAGCAGATTATAATTTATTAGGAAGAGATTTAATGGTGATTCTGGAAATCAGTTTGATTGTGCAAGAGGCACGACTGGTAGTAAGTTTGTATAAATTGACTGCAGAAGATGAGAGCAAAATAAACCCAAAGGTTTGGTATACCCAGGGGGAGGCCAGTAGAATAGAAATGACACATATCCATATAGAAATTGAGAAACCAGAAGAACCTATTAGAATTAAACAATATCCCATCCCGATGGATGGACGAAAGGGACTGAAGCTGATAATAGATAACCTTATAGTGCAAGGAACCTTGGAGCCGTGCATGTCGAGACACAACACTCCTATCCTAGCGGTATTAAAACCTGATGGGAGTTATCGTCTTGTGAAGGACTTAAGAGCAGTGAATGCCAGAACCAAAACTCCATTCCCCATGGTTCCAAACCCCTATACTCTGTTGAATAATATTTCCCCCAAGGATATATGGTACAGTGTGATTGATTTAAAGGATGCATTTTGGGCTTGTCCTCTGGCTGAGGAAAGCCGGGATTATTTTGCTTTTCAGTGGGAGGATCCAGAGACAAACAGAAAACAACAATTGAGGTAGACTTCTTTACCTCAAGGCTTTGTGGATTCTCCAAATTTGTTTAGACAGGCTGTAGAACAGGTATTAAGTCAGTTTGACCCTGTAGATAGAACCAAGTTGCTTCAGTATGTAGATGATCTTCTGGTGGCCGGCCAGTCTGAGAGGGAGGTGAGAAAAACTACTATAGAATTGTTGAACTTCTTGGGAGATAGGGGGTTAAAAGTCTCAAAATCAAAATTACAGTTCACAGAACCTGAGGTAAAATATCTTGGACATTGGTTAACAAAAGGGAAGAAAAAGCTAGATTCTGAACGGGTGGCAGGTATCATAACTTTACCCCCTCCTAGTACTAAAAGGGAAGTCAGACAAGTATTAGGGCTTGTCGGATATTGCCGGCAATGGATTGAAAATTATAGTGAAAAAGTAAAATTTTTATATGAAAAACTAACAATGGACCGGATTAAATGGACAGATCAAGATAAAGAAAGGTTCAAAGAACTAAAAGAGGCACTCATAACTGCTCCAGTTTTAAGTCTCCCGGATGTAAAAAGGCAGTTCCAGTTGTTTGTGGATGTAAGCAATCACACTGCTTATGGGGTCTTGACCCAAGATTGGGCCAGTACAAAGAAACCTGTGGGCTATGTATCAAAGCCGTTGGACCCTGTGAGCAGGGGATGGCCCACGTGTCTGCAAGCTATAGTAGCAGTAGCATTACTAATAGAGGAAGCTAAGAAGGTAACCTTTGGGGAGCTGTTAATAATTTTTACCCCCCCATAGCGTAAGAAACCTGTTACAGCAAAAAAAGCGGAAAAGTGGCTCACTGATGCTCGGCTACTGAAATATGAGGCTATGTTAGTTCATTCGGGAGAATTGGAGTTACGAACAACCGGTGCACAAAACCCCGCTCAATTTTTTATTCGGAGGCGCTTCAGAGACACTGGTTCACAATTGTGCTGAAATTGTTCCATTACAGACTAAGATCCGACCAGATCTGGAGGAAGAAGAATTAGACGAGGGTGAAAAATAGTTTGTAGACAGTTCAGCAAGAGTAATAGATGGGAAAAGAAAGTCAGGCTATGCAATAGTGAATGGTAAGACAGGGCAGGTAGTGGAGTTGGGTCCGCTGGATCCTAGTTGGTCGGCTCAGGCATGTAAATTATATGCAGTTTTACGAGCGTTACAGGGATTGAAGGAAAGAAAAGGAACTATTTTTACTGACTCAAAATATGGTTATGGTGTGGTACATACATTTAGAAAGATTTGAGAAGAGAGAGGATTAATCAACATGCAGGGGAGAGGTCGGATTCATGGGGAGATAATCAAAAGAATCTTAGAGGCAATCAGGGAACCAGAAGCAATTGCAATAGTGCATGTAAAGGGACACCAATCAGGGCCTCAGCAAATGACCCAGAGGGAACAGATAAGTTGTATAAACGCCAACTGTACTTGTTATCCCTTTGTATCTTTTAAATGTAAATATTGTCAAGAAATTTGGGTAGTCCACTGTCGCAGGGGATACCCTCCTAAAGCATTGTGCACCAAGTGTATTGAAGAGGAACAGGAGCTGACTAGCCTTGTATTACATCTTGCTACCGGTTTAGGAATAATTGAACTAGACTCACTATTGTGGTACCGGATATTTACAAAGGGGGTGAGGGGAGAATTAGACTCACAAGCTCAAATTTTAACTATCGAGTGCTGACGGTCAAACAGAGTGCCCTGCAATACTGACGCGGTCAAACTTTCTCGATGGGAAACATATAAAAAGCGATATGGTACTCGGATCTATACCAGGGGCCCGGAAGAAAACGCCTGCTGCCGTGAAGATGGTTTACCCCGCCGCTGGTAGCAACCCAGTGGGCAGAGGCGTCGGCAGAGGAGTACACCTATGGGGGCCCCTGATGATCCTGAGCCTGGTCATATACCAGACGATCAGCTTGCAAACTGAGAGTCAGACCCAAGCGAGAGGGCAAAACCTAAGCACAGAGTGTGGAATGTGCAAACTGCCCCCTTGAGAAGGCCAAAGCATTTCCCCAGACCACACTAATTGGATCCTTAAACGTTGTGAAAATAGAAAGCCGAGCGGGCCCTGCGAGATTAACGGTACTCGATATGAGATCTGCAAGTTAAATAACAAAATAAATTGCTTCCTCTGGAATGCAAGACCCAAATACAAGCAGTCAAAGCTCCTGGTCCGAAATGATGGAAATCATAAAAGAAAAAAAAGAATGTAGAACTTAGACATATATCAGAATGTAAACTGTGTAATCGGACAGTATGGGTCTGTGGACTAATGAAATCTGTGTTTTTAGGATATTTTCAAATTAACCATAAATGTTATGATAACTCTGAATTAGATGTATGTGTAATAGAAGGCAAAACTTACTGGGTAGGACAGAGTGTAAAATATGCTAATGGCATGGGTTTTAACAATAATCTTACTATGACTAATACCATGGAAACAGATGATGATCAGGTATGCTTGCAATATGAAAAAACATTTTGCTTTTTGCGAAACAAAGAGGGAATGGACCCAGAACACAGTATTAAACAGATAGCATTAGAAATAAAAAGACAGGAATCAGAGATGAGAAAAAAAAGGTTAGAGCACGAGAAGTTACAGGTGTTAAACAACCAATATGACCAAATAGAAAAACAGTATGATGAATGGGGATTACCGGCTCCCAACCAAAATTTATTTATCAATTTGATGCAAGAAATTGCCACTGAAGTAGGGTTGTCTAACTGCTGGATTTGTGGGGGATTAAAATCAGCAGAAAAATGGCCTTGGAAAGGAGAAGGGTTAACTCCAGAGCAGCTTCTAAAATAGAATCAAGATCAAACCCCCAGATCTACCCAGAGACCTGAGGGTTAGATTTTAGACCAGAAGGTGATTGGAATGATTTGTGTCAGCCGCAAAGGTAAAGAGTACACCGAAGTGGTGGGGTATACACCCTGTATCTCCACCCTTACAGTTAACTCTAATGACAAAAGTAAAACTTGGCAGCCTGAAAAACCGGCTGGGTATTGGAGTCTGATAAAAAAGACAGATTGTGAATAGAATAACAACATAAACCTGTGTTGGTACAAAAGCACTGGAGCTAACCCTTTCCAATCCCTTGAAAAACCTGAGAAGATATTGGCAGGAACCAGAAAACCTGAAAATAAATTGGAAAGTCCCAATTGGCATATACTGGCTTTGTGGTAAAAAGGCATACAGTGAATTGCCCCGTAAATAGAGAGGTTCATGTACTTTAGGCATGATTCAGCCCTCATTTTTTACACTCCCGAAATCAGAGAGCAGTCTCCTAGGGGCACCCCTGTATGAAACCTTGAACAGAAAAAAAAAAGAGAAATCAACAAAGAGCTACCTATGGCTGGGGGTAATCAAAAATGGGGAGAAGAAGATTGGCCTGCAGAAAGGATCATAGAATACTATGGTCCTGCCACATGGGCCCAGGACGGAAGCTATAGATATCGGACCCCAGTGTGTTTACTTAACAGGCTAATTAGGCTCCAAGCTGTGGTAGAGGTAGTATCAAATCACACCTCAGATGCACTAGAGATCCTAGCAACACAACACTCTCAAATGCGGGCATTCGTATATCAAAACAGGATTACCCTGGACTATTTGTTCGCAGAGGAAGGGGGAGTCTGTGAGAAATTCAATGAATCTGAATGCTGCATTGAAATAAGTGACTATGGTGAGACTATTAGGGGCCTTGCAGCAGAAATCAAAAAAGTAGCTCATGTCCCAGTCCAGAAATGGAATTCTATTTTACAAGCATCATGGTGGGACCATTTATTCGAAGGAGCATGGTGGAAGAAAATGATATTTTTCATACTGTGCTCACTAGCGGGAATAATATTTGTGCCATGTTTGATCCCTTGTTTTATTCGGCTAATCCATTCTGTAGTACAAAGCATGCAAGTAGCAACAATGCCAATAGATCCAGAACTGGCCTCAAGGAGAACGGGACATCCCACAAATATCTCAAGAATTATGGAATTGAGAGAGGAAAAAGAAAATAGTAGAGCAGCAGAAGCTCTAATGAAATTCGAGAAACAGAGAAAAACCAATGAGAAAATGAAGTACGAATATTTGTAAAGATGGGTTTTTTTTAATATATTCTGAGCAAAAATTAATGTTACCAATTAAAAAGAGGGGGAAATTGTTATAAATAAAAGTGGGAAATTCGTGCTCAAATATGTAATATCGAAATATATAGGTAAAAAAGGTGTAGTTGTAACCAGTTTTAGAACAAGCAGAGCCTGCCCAAGGAAAGAATTGTGGTCTTGCCCAGGGAACTGATTTACATCCCAAAAACAGCACTACAGAGAAGGACGGCACATCGAGAAAGCATTAAGCCAGCCCCTGATATCTACATTTTCCAAGGAGAATTTCCCAGCAGAGCTGATGGCAGAGCTGATCGACCATCTCCGAAAATCCCATCCCAGCTCAAGTGTTAATGACCAGATCGGACCAGGATAAGGAACATCATGAGCCATCAGATAACATCCTCTGGTGATGAGAAATCAATCAAACACAGGATGCGTTTTTGTCCACCTCAGTTTCATGAATAGCATGCTTCATGAATATGCTGAGTGGCAGAAACAATACCCAAAATCCAGACTTTATGGTCAAAACTGTATATAAACCAGCTGTTGGAAGCAGTCGGCGTGAACAGAGGGAGGTCTGATGCAATAGAGGTCAGACCTGCGTTCACCCAGTGCCAACCCCGGGCTTGGCACTGTCTCCTTTTTCAATCATGGCATTGCGTGTTCGAACTCTCGGACACAAAATAAATTTTATATTTGTTTTACTATAAATTGGGCGTACTTATTTATTACAGATGGGTTCGAAGAGCATGAGTTTCTGATAATTCCTAATTGTGACTGTGATTTGCTAGGAAGAAATTTAACCACTGGAGTTGAAAACACGAGTTGGTGTTATGCGGGGTAATGGAGAAACTAACACAGTTGTAAATACTGGACTGAACCCAGAGGTGTGGGCAGCCCCAGGGAATATGGAAAATTGGTTATGGAGCCTCTCCATATTACTCTTAGGCAACCTGGACAACTGGTGCCTAAAAAGCAGTACCCTCTTTCAAAGAAAGGAAAGAAGGGATTACAGCATGATGCTAAGTTAAAGGCAGGTCTTTTGAAACCATATGTGTGTTCCTCTATAACACTCTGATTCTGCCAGTTGTAGTGTAAGACCTGACAAGAGTAAATGAAGCTATTAAACCCAGGCACTCCACAATCCTAGATCCTTGTATCACCTTGAATCAGGTTCCCTCCTCACACTGGTGCTACGGGATGCTTTCTGGAATTGCCCTCTTGCAGAGCATGGTAGATGGTGTTTTGCCTTTGAGTGGAGGCAAGAGGGAGAAAAAGTTGATTTACTCCATCCCTAAGAATGAAGTCATTGCAGTATGCGAAAGACTTGCTCCTATTGAGAGAATGGGAGGGAGGTAGTAGGTGAAACCGCTGTGATATTCTTCAGTTTTCTGGCTAGTGGAAGAGTTCTGTTTGAACACTGCAGCAAGACAGGGACCAGCTCTGGGCTCTGATATACTGTGTGTGATAAAGAGAGTGAACACAAGGAGTAAAGAAAAACTGGGAAACGCGAATTGTACATAGTGTTATAAATAAAAGCGGGAAATTCATGCCCAAATATGTAATATCGAAATGAATAGTAAAAAAGGTGTAGTTGTAACCAGTTTTAGAACAAGCAGAGCCTGCCCAAGAAAAGAGTTGTGGCCTCACCCAGGGAACTGATTTACATTCCAAAAACAGTACTACAGAAGATGACGACACATTGAGAAAGCATTAAGCCGGCTCCAAATATCTACATTTTCCAAGAAGAATTTCCTGGCAAAGCTGATGGCAGAGCTGATCGACCATCTCCGAAAATCCCCTCCCAGTCCAGGTGCTAACGACCAGATTGGGCCAGGATAAGGAACATCATGAGCCATCAGATAACATCCTCTGGTGATGAGAAATCAATCAAACACAGGATGCGTTTTTGTCCACCTCAGTTTCATGAATAGCATGCTTCATGAATATGCTGAGTGACAAAAATAATGCCCAAAATCCAGACTTTTTGGTCAAAACTGTATATAAACAAGCTGTTGGAAGCAGTCGGCGTGAACAGAGGGAGGTCTGATGCGATAGAGGTCAGACCTGCGTTCACCCAGTGCCAACCCCAGGCTTGGCACTGTCTCCTTTTTCGATCATGGCATTGCGTGTTCGAACTCTCGGACACAAAATAAATTTTATATTTGTTTTACTCTAAATTGGGCTTATTTATTACAGTAGAAAGGTTAAGATTTTCTTTTAAGGATTTTTTTTTGCTAAGAAAAATTGTCAAAAATAGTGGTTTCCTCTGTAAACTTAAAAATTTGAACACATCTTTCTCTGAGGGAATTATAAAAATTGTGGTAAATGAATTTGGAGATTTAATTCCTTTGTTTGCATGAAGTTTTCTATAGAGCCGAAAAGCTCTGTTTGGAGGGGACCCAATCCCCTCTACTCTTTGTATGTTTTATTGTGAAAAGCCAGAGTTAACAGGGTTCAATCCTGAAGCCAACTCTGCTGCTCCTGCCTTATAGGAATGGTGCTGTCCCTGTACAGGCCTGGGAATTTAAGAATACAAGGAATTTTGTGGGTGCCAGTGCCCCAGACGGGGAAGGAGCTACAGCCATTTTTTGGGTTTTTTTTAATTGGTGGGGTACTGCAAAACGTGGACTGGGGATTTTTCTGTTTTGGCCAGACCTTAAAATGACTTTTTGGCCTGCAGCAGTCCTAGTACTGTGGTGTGGACACTAGAGGGAGAGCAAAGCTTTGGAGAATTGAAGAACAAATTATTTAATACTCAAGTCCTGGCTCTTCCAGATTCAGACAAGATATTTGGGTTGTGTGTGGATGTGGAACAGAGCCACGCTGGAGGAGTTTTAATGCAGGAACACGAGGGAACACGGTGACCTGTTACTTGTTTTCCTGGGCTGTTGGATCCTGTAGCCAGGGCCTGACTTCATTGTCTGTGGAATTGTGCAGCCACAGCCCTGATGGTGACTGAGGCCGGAGAATTGTCAATGGGAAGGTGTTTGATTGTTCAAGTTTCACATCAGGTTAAGGCTTTAACTGAGGGAGCCTCTAGGTGGATGGCTGGCGCTCAGTTATTGCAGTGTGGGTCTTGTTTGGTGGAACAGGAGTATTTGGGGCTGAGGAGTAGAGAGGGGTCTGGCCCAGCCTCCTGTCTGAACGGCCCTGGAGAGGAGGGCTGGGAAGAAACCCATGGCTGCATTTGAGTGGTTAATCTCCAAGCACAGACCAGAGAGTGTTTGCGAAACACTCCCTGTCCTGGGGGAGAAGGTATGTTTATTGATGACTCTTCAGCAGTGATAGAGGTGCAGTTGCCACCCACATGGTCAGCTCAGACAGCCGAGCTTTGTGAGCTTGTGAGAGCCTGTGAATTATATCGGGATAAACTAGTGAATGGTTTTTTTACTGATTCTAGATATGCATATGGGTAATACATGCATTTGGGAAACTATGGGGAGAAGGAAGTTTATTAATCTGCGGGGGAAAAACATTAGCTCACGAGAACTCAATTACTCACTTATTGGAAATGGTGGAATTACCAATAAAAATAAAAATAAAAACTCTTGAAAGACATCAAGCAAGGTACTCAAAAGAGACAATAAGTAATTAACTAATCAATGAAAATGTTCAGAAAGCAGAACTTTTGTCGAAGGTCTCTGAGTGCCGCCCTTTGCTCCCTGTTGCCAGAGGGAAGGGGGAGGGGGTGGTACTGGTGCTGTCTTTTCCACCAAGGGAGTTAGAGATAATTAAAGGTAATAGAGCAAAAGAAAAAGGGGGAAAATTGATTAACAAAGGATAGTAAAGAGTGGATGCCAGGAACTTTGAGCATGCAAATGTTAAAACAACTCAATGAAGAAAGTTATTGTGCCTCTCCAGGACTGGCAAAGACCTTCTTCAAGATGTACTGCCATGAGTCTTTTTGTTTCAGCAAAATGGACTATTGAGGAGTGCCTGGCTAAAGTCAATTACCACACTACAAAAGAAATTGCAAGGCAGGGAAATAACCTTGAGCTATACTCCTTTCCATGGGTGTCAGGTGTACTTTACTGAGATGCCCCAGGCAAAGAGGGCTAAGATATCCTCTGGTCGTGATATGCTGGCTGGAAGAGTGGCCAGAAGGGTTCCTAGTGACTTCAGTAATTATTTGATAAGTTAACAAATGAAGTTGTGAAAACCGTGAATTTGGACAAAAGAACTAATTTTATAGGGGGATCCTTCAAAAGATTATAACTGTTTTGAAACTTCAGTAAGACCTCCATACGCCTTAACACCCTGAAAATTCGGGTCAAGTAGAAAGGAAATCCTTACCCTAGTGGGGGGTTGGAAATAAGTAATGTATATTTAAACCAGTCTATGGCTAGGATACTGTGTCTTGTGAAATCTCTTTGACAGGAAGCCCAGTTAACACAGATGCTGCCTTTGGACTACTGTTCACAACATCCAGCCAGGAGACTGGATCCTGGTTAAAGGGTGGAGAGAGGCACCACTGGTGACGAAGTGACGTGGACTTTTCCAAGTGTTACTGACCACAGAAACAGCCATCAAGACAGTTGAACACGGGTGGACCCATCACACTTGGGTCAAGGTCACTGAAGCCCCAGAGATTTGGACATCTCTGCTGGAGGAGAAGGACGGGAGACCACGACTGACACTCCGCAAGAGTGGAACAGAGCAACAGCAGCCAGTGAGTGGACATTAGGGGAAGCCCTGTGTGCTACCCACAGACTGCTAAAATAATCTGTATGGACTTCCCTCCTCTCAGATCTCCAGCCATTGTGGGGAGCTAAACTTCACTGTCATTGTAAGCTGCTTCTTGGGCTTTCACTCACCACAGGTGGTGCAGAAGACAACGTGAACATTAGATTAGAAAATCAGATTACACCATTAGAATGTTTTTCTTAATAATCTTACCTTTATATTGTCAATTAAGTTTGGGCCAAAGGTGGGAGAACAAATTTTTAGTTTTAGGAGAAAAAGTAGCAAAAACCTTTAACCTTAGTAATTGTTGAGTCTGTGGGGGGCCAGGAGAATCTGAAAACTGGCCATAGGTGGCCAGCCCAGTTGAACCTCAATGGTGGGTCAGCACCCTGAGTGATATCCATAATGGGACAGGATTTTGGGATGAAGAAGGAAGTCCATGGCAACTTCATTCTTCTGAAAGAGGCATTTATTGCCTGAATAGAACAGGAGACGTATGTGTAGGAAAAAGTGTCTGTGACTGGACTTTATCCTTGGGTTTAGACTGTTGGTCCCCTAACTGCCCTCCTTACGATTGTTCCAAATATCAAGGCAGATGGAATCAGACACATGTTAAGCTCACTAATGATAGTTGGGGAAGGTGTTCCTACCATAATTATCAAAGGGATTTTGAAGGCTGTAAAGCTGTGGGAAAAGCAAAGTTTTTTTTGACCACTTATTTTTAAGCTGCCCCCGAGATAATTCCACAAGTAGTGATAGTGTAGGGGTTAAAGTGATTTTGGGGTTGGTGGTAGTTTTAGGTTGTGGGGACGATAGGCCTGGAGGTAGACCTTAGGTATTGTTCTGTTAGGAAAATACCCATGGGAACTGCACCTGTGTGCTTTTCTGTGATGAATACTCAGGACAAGATTATTGAAACGATTGAGTAGGAAATAGGAGTAAGAATAATAACTCACTTGCAACAATCCTGAGAAATGTAAGGGGGTAGTCGGAAAGGGGGGCTGAAACTTATGGTTGAGTGAAAACAATGTATCCAATAGAGTGGTGTTGAATTAATGATTAACTGATGATTATAAGCTAGTTATGGTATAAATGTAACCATTTTTCGAACCCATGGTGGACCTTGATCTGGGTCCGAAAGACCCCTGCTCCCAGGGCCCTTCTATTAAAGCACCCATATAATCATTCTGTGATTATGTGTTTTCTTATGCTAACAGTAGGACACATGTTGTCCGTGACTATCAGTGGAAGTGGCAACATCAGAATGGAACTCGAACCCTTTTTCATACGTTCTGGTCCAGATCTAACAAAACAGATCTGGGATGTAACTGCAGGTGGAAACCTCATGTAGGAGCTTGGAGATGCAAATACTGTGGTTCTCATAATGGAGTAACTATTGTTGGGGGACCATTAGGCCCAGGAAACAAACTATATTTTGACCCACCAATTGATGATGAAAATTGGCAAGGCCCCTTTGGTACTGGGGCCTGGGCTTTAAAAGGGCATTACTGGATTTGTGGCCAAAAGGCCTATCACAAGTTACTTCCAAACTGGTCAGGGATATGTTATGTGGGGTATATTAGACCGTTGTTCTTTTTGTTACCACAAGTTCAGGGATGGTATTAGATTATCTATTAGCAGAAGAAGGAGTGTGTGGCAAATTAAATTACTCTAACTGCTGTTTGCAAATAGATGACAATGGGAAAGTGATGAAACAAATAACAAAAGGAATAAGGAAGTTAGCTCATGTAGCAGTCCAAACATGGAAAGGAGGAGAATGGGATATGTTTTCATGGTTACCTGGTGGACTATGGGTTAAACAAATGCTTTTTTCCTCTCATCTTTTTACCATGCATGGTCCCTTGCTTAGTACAACTCATTCAACACGTAATCAAAGGGATGCAGGTAGTAGCCATGCCTGTAGATCCAGAGGTGGCTACAAAAGGACAAAAAAAATGATGTCATTACAAATAATGGCAAAACCAAAAAGGACACAGGAACAGAAAATTAAGTCAAGGATAAAGAAAGTTTGTAAAGACAATTATTAAAATAAAAGGAGAGGGATTGAAATGAATGAAGAAACTTGTCTTCACAAACAGTGTGAGAGATAAGACAGGCACCCAGAGATAAAAGAAACAATGGGGAGAATTCCATATAGATTTACACTTACAAACAAACCACAGGTCTACTGATAAATAAAGCTGACTATTGGAATATGAAAGGAACCAAGAAGGATCATTCTGGGAAAGGCAAGGGGGAGATTATACATTGGGAAAGGAAGGGGGGGGGCGGTCTGTATTAGGCGATTCCAGGAAGTCTGTACCTCTCGAATCTCGAATACCTCAGCTAATGGGGAAGGAGAGCAGGGCCCTGCTCTCCTTCCCCATTAGCTGAGGTATTCGAGAGGTACAGACTTCCTGGAATCGCCCTATGCCCAAGAGCCCCCTTCCCAATGTATAATCCCCCTCCTTGTCTTTCCCAGAATGATCCTTCTTGGTTCCTTTCATATTCCAATAGTCAGCTTTATTTATCAGTAGACCTGTGGTTTGTTTGTAAATGTAAATTTCAATGGAATTCTCCCCATTGTTTCTTTTATCTCTGGGTGCCTGTCTTATCTCTCACACTGTTTGTGAAGACAAGTTTCTTCATTCCTTTTATTTGCATTGGTAGCTAGAAAGGTGTTAGTAACTCACCAGTGTTTTGGTCACTGCTGAGCAATTCTGGCACAGCACCGGTGCTGTCTCTCCAACATTCTGCCCCCATCCGTAGGCTGGGGGTGGGCAAGATCTTGGGAGGCAACACAACTAGGCCAGCTGACACAAACTGGTCAGAGGGATATTTCATACCATATGATGTCAGCTCAGCTATAAAAGCTGCATAAAAGAAGAAGAAGGAGGCACAGTCGTTATTTATAACGTTCACCTTTTTGGAGCAACAGCTACATGTGCTGAAGCCCTGCTTCCTGGAAAGTGGCCAGACAGCAGTTGCTGATGGAAACCAGGGGATTGAATTATTTTCTTTTTCCTCTTTGCTTGTTGGCATGCAAACTTTCCCTTTTCCTTTAGTAAACTGCCTTTTTTACACTTGTGGTTTGTTTTCCACCATATTTTCTCTCCCCTGTCCAGCTGAGAAGTGGGAGTGATAAAGCAGATCCGTAGACATCTGGCATGCAGCCGAAGACAACTCACCACAGATGCTTTTTATGTCACCCAGGTGTTGCAGGAAAAGGGTCAGAGGTCACTTGGAGTGATCTTGTCTAATAGTATATTAAATTCTAATCAGTAAATTTATGTACGTAAGATTTTTCATAAGTACAGATGGATTGCTGGTCAATAGCTATTTACTACACTTAATGTCAGTATGGTATACAAAATTATTGTATTTCAGGTAAGGGATCTCTCAGCCTCAGGGGGTAACCTTGAGAGGCATCCTTACATGATGGGAGATCACTGCAGCCATGCCAGGTGCTATGGAGAGAGAGCACTTCCGAATCTGATGGCTGCACATATTGAAAGCATTAAGTGTTTGAGTCATAGTCAGTTTCTGATGTGTTCATGCAGTTTTGGCTGCTTCTCAGCCCAGCCTCCAGCTAAAATGGTTTGTTGGCTTTGGTGCTGGTTTCTCACCAATAGCCTCACACAGTAGGATGAATTTGGATAGTCCTATTTGTTGGTCATCTGCCTGGAACAGAGTTTAGTTAGTTCAAACAGGAGGAATGCATCCATGTCACAAGGTTTACCCTAGCAACAACCCCAGAGATCTGACAGTGGTAGTCAAGGGCATGAGAGCCCAGGGAGTGTTCTCATCAGTCTTGCCACTGAGGGGAAAGGGTGCTGATAATGCGAGTCAATAATTGGCTGCAGAGCTGGTGCTTGCAACAGGATTTTGGGTTCTATGAGCATGACCCTGTTTTTGAATCAGCATCTGCTTGGGAGAACGGGGCTCCACCTCACTAAGTGGGGCAAAGGTATTTTGGCCAGTAGGGTATCTGACCTCATTAGGAGGGCTTTAAACTATAAGTGAGGGTACAAGGAGGGAGAGAGTAACCAGCAGCCCTGTGCAGGAGTTATGGACAGGGTCAATGAGCAAAGGGCAGGGAAAGAGCTCCAGTGCCTGGAAGGCCCCCTTACAAGCCAAAGGCAGTGGTGGATGTCATAGCTGCAAGTGTGCCCAAGGGGAAGATCTCCTTGGACAAGTAACTGCTATAAGAGGAGCTCATCATGCAGCACAGAACACGAGGATGAGATTGATGCATGGTATTGTATGATGTCCCAGGCTGAGTGACAGCCTGCCTTCAGGCTGCAGAAGCACAAGGGAAGCCGGACTCCAACCTCGAGGTGACTGACACAAGTAACTCCTGAGATGGAGACCGCATGCTTGTGTGTAGAAGAACCCTCCCACATTTCCTGAAGTGTCCCTACATAACAGACAGAATGCTCCTGGGTTGGAGACTGAAGAGTACATGAGTAATGGACAGGACCCAGGACAAGCCAACCATGCAAAGCTGACTTAACCATGTGCCCATGTTAGAACCAGTGCCACCAGAAAAGCATGTGAAGGTATTAGTAATTGGAGATTTCCTCCTGAGAGGCACTGAGGCACACATTTCCCATCCAGATGACTTCTCTAGAGAAGTCTGCTGCCTACCAGGAGCTCGCATTCATGGTATCAGTGAGAGGCTGCCTAGGCTGATGAACCCTACAGTTTATCATGTGCTGCTACTCTTCTCTGTAGGGTCTGGCAAGGCAACTTAGAACCCTCCCAGGAGTCTACTATGTCTGTAGGAGCAATGTTAAAAGGAGCAGGAGCATAGGTGATGGTCTCCTCTATTGGTGTCCAGTCTGAGGAAAGGGTCCAGGAAGGAGGAGATGAACTGAACAGCTTAATGCCGGGCTGCATAGCTGGTGCCATACTCAAGGTTTTGGCTTCTATGATCCTGGATCTACCTTTACGAAGCAGGGCAAGAGGGTCTTCGCCAGTAAGCTGGCCAGACTTACAAGGAGGGCTTTAAACGAGACTCAGCAGGGAAAGATGGAATTTTGAGCAACAGAGAAGAGCCAGGGGCTGGTGATGTGTTGGGAACCAAGAGGAGAATACTTGAGAAATGCTGCAAAGGAATTGGGGCTTGATCCTTGTCCAAAAAAGTGACGCAGTCAACAGCCCAACAGAAGTGCCTCTGTACCAATGCATAGAGTATGCATAAGAAAGAGGAGCTGGAAACCACTGTGCAGCTGGAAAGCTAATGATGTAATCACTATAGTAGAAATGTGCTTGGATGAGTCAAATGACTGGAACTCTGCAATCAATGGCTATAAACTGGTCAGAAAGAAGGAGAGGTGGAGGTTGCTCTCTATGTAAACCAAAAATAAGAGGGATTGACTGCACAGAGCTGTCTTTGAAAGACGGCGATGAACAGGTTGAGGGCTTATGGGTGAAAATTAGAGGCCAAGCTGTTGTGTTAAGAGTAAGAAATTTGTCAGAAAGTAAAGCCCCTTGCGTTCCAGCTGGTCGTCAGAGATCAGAGGGACTGGGTGAGGGTCAGGCTTAATTTCCGATTGCAACCAATTCAGCACTATGAGTCTGGTTGCGTTCTCTAAGAACCTGTGTGAGCACAGATTCAGGAACAGAGTGGTTTTCTGAAGTTACAGAAATAGGGATTTGGAACTGGCGTTGAGAAATGCACTAGCTGTGATAGAACTCTAATAACATTGTGCTAACCTGTGTAATACTAATAATAGCAATGCTATGCAGAAGCTTCCCAAGAGGGCGTCTCCACTTGGGAGGAGGGAGAAAAGACCAGTCCGTCATCTGTCTCCAGGTCTTTTGAGAATTCCTGCTACCTAGCTGTCTTGGTCTGAAAGACAGGTGTTTGCCAAGGAAGGCCAGAACCTCCCTTGGAATGGAGAATATGACCCCTTTCCCTCCAAATTATTATACTTTGAAATTAGGGGGCTTTTAGGCAAAGATATGGGGAAAAGGTATAACAGTTCTTTACTAGTATGTATGTGTATAACAATGTAAACAAACAGCAACAATGGCAGCAACAACAAACAAGAAAATGAGAAAACCCATGCAAGTCTCTTCCCTGCTCTTGAAGCAATTTCCCCTTTGGTGTAGTTATCGTCACAGCCGGCAGGGGCGTTAGCGGGCTCCTGGTGAGCAGGGCAGGTGTGATGAGTCCCCCACGGCTTCTAGGAGACCACACGGTTAATGGCGGCTTGGCCGAGATGGGAAGTAACGGGCAGCAGCTGGTTGCAATTGCCGGGCTACTACGCAGAAGTGGCCCGTAAGGGGACAGCCCAGACGTCGGCTCTGGACTCCCCCCACAAACGTCTGGGAAACAAAAAAAGAATTAGGCAGACTTGCAGTGCAGAAAAACTGCAGCAGGCCGGGATCTTAGAGTCCAACACACAGGACTGGCGCAGCAACACGCTGCAGGCAGAGGGTCCGGTGGGAGCTGATCCCAATGTTTTAGCACCACACGGGTTGGTTCCGAGCTCTGAGTGGTCAGGCAGTAGGGAAAATGGCAAACAGCTCCTTCCTGTTGTTATAAACGAACCAATCAATATTATGATTAAAGAGAATTTATTAAAAATCAAAGTATAACATTTGAAAAAGAGCCACGAAGCAAAAGCAATGCCGAGCCAGGCGATCGGCGTCGGGGTGAATTGAGTTCGAGTCACTATCAGTTCGAATCTCACTAGTTCACCGCTGCGGTTTCTATGAGGTGTCTTTTTATACCTTTTTTCTTCTTTGTTAATTTTATCTTTTCAATACAACAATGTAGTGTTTTCCTGTCCTTCCACCACATCTGACGACAGTTCCTGAAATCAGTAGTCGATTTTTGCTGTTGGAATGAGTTTCTGGCGACGTATATTATTTATTGTATATGCACACTTGGAATACACATCCTGGAATCATATATTTGTATATACACATATCCTGGAGCTTTGCCAGACGACGAAATCCCACAAAATGCTTATCTGCGGAATGCACATTGAATGTATTTCGCCAGGGCTTATTCAGACAGAAATCCCTTGAAATGCACAATTTTGGCAGTCACCTGTTTCCGGTATTTGTGCTTTCTCTCAAATTCAGTAAAATGCTGTAATCTTAAATTTTAGCACAAATTATTTTGCAACATATACTACAGTCTCTCTCCTTTTATATTAAAATATTAATCCGTGCTTTTATGGAACGTTTGATTAGGTTTGTTTATTACACAATTTTAATTTCATCCTTCTACATTTATAAGACCTAACAATTACATTTCTATATTATTATGTAAATGAATAACCTTTCATATCTGAAGTTCTACAATGGTTTTATTAAACAGGATACTGATTAAAAACTTCAAACATTCTCTATGTCTGTTAAAATTCATCTTTGTACTCGTCCCATGATTGTTCTTCATACATTTCGTAATTTCTTTGCAGGTTGTATAGATTATTTTTTCCTTTGCTTATTTGGGCTTCAAACCTAGTTAAAACTTCAGTAGCTTTACTTTTTCCATCTTCTTTTTTTAATTTCATTATCTTAGATACCTTGGGTGTTTGGCCAAGTTTTCCCATAGCTAATTCAGGGTCCATAGGCATTGCTGCTATTGGTATACTTTGGAAAACAGAATGGATGAGTCAGAAGAAGCATGGTACTAAACAAGGTAAAAACAGTAACCCAGCTGTGGAACATAATATTAAAAATCCCACCTTTTTCCACCAAGCTCCTCCCCCAAACAATTGGTCCCACCATGAGGTTTGGAGGATGGAATTCCATTTTTGGACTGGCACATGTGCCACTTTCTTGATTTTTGCAGCAAGATTTTTGATAGTTTCCCCATAATCATCTATTTCTACACAGCATTCAGATTCATTGAATTTCCCACAGACCCCTCCTTCTTCAGCTAACAAGTAGTCCAAAGCTATCCTGTTTTGGTATACGAATGTTCACATTTGGGAATGCTGTTTCGCTAATAATTCGAGAGCATCAGAGGTATGATTTGACACAACTTCTACTACAGCCTGGAGTCTTATTAGTCGATTTAGTAGGTAAATAGGGGTCCTATATCCCCAGCTTCCGTCTTGAGCCCAAGTTGCTGGGCCATAGTATGCTATTATTCTTTCTTGCAGGCCATTCGTCTTTTCCCCATTTTTGATTCCCTCCTGCTTTTGGAAATTCGAGGTTCAATTCTCTCTTTTCTCTGTCTAGGGTCTCATATAGGGGTGGTCCTAGTAGATTACTCTCGGACCTTGGTAGCACAAAGAAGGAGGGGTCTAATTATGCCTAATGTACAGGATCCTCTCCACTTGTGGGGTAGTTCACTGTAAGCTTTCTCCCCGCAAATTCAATATATTCCATTAGGTGCTTTCCATGGTTCATTTACAGCTTCTGGTTTTTCCCAGTAATCTTTTAGGTCTTTCAAGGCTTGGTAAGGGTTAGCTCCAGGGCCTCTATGCCAACATAACCCAGTTTGGTCAATCCATTCGTAGTCTGTTCCCCTGATCCAACTCCAATACCCAGCAGGGGTTTCTGGTTGTCAAACTTTTGAGCTATTATTTGAGTGTACTGTTAGAGTGGACATACAGGGAGTATATTCCGCTACTTCAGTATATCTTTTTCCTTCCCTGCTGATACAGACTGTTCCAATTATTCGATTATCTAAAACACACCCCTCGGGTCGTTTTAATGTTTTAGAAATTTGAGTGTGATTCCATTGTAGTTGTTCTGGAGTTATACTCTCACCTTTTCATGGCCATTTTCGGTTGATTTAAGCCCTCCACAGATCCAATAATTGGATAATTCTAATTCTGTGGCAATTTCTTGCATTAGGTTTACAAAAAGATTCTTATTTGAGGGGGGTAAACCCCAATTGTTATACTGTTATTCTAACTGATCATATTGTTCACTTAATGTCTTAAATTTTTCTTGCTCTATTCTTCTCTTCTTTGCTTCTGACTTCTGTTTCTTTAATTCTTGAGCTATTTGTTTCATTCTAGTCTCTGGATCTACCCCTTTCTCGTCTCTTGTAAAACGAAAAATTCTGTCATATTGCAAGTAAATTCGTTCATCATTATCGTTGAGATAATTAGTCATTAAGCCCTCCTCCTTAGTAGAAAATCTTACGTTATATTTTGTATTTTCTCCAACCCAGTACGTTTTCCCACTCGCAGTGCACATTTTTAATTGGTTGTGATCATAGTATATTGTACTGACTTAGGAATATGTCCAAAATATTAATTCCATATTCTTCTCAATCCATATGGAACGATAACATTTGTCACAGGTGGGTATCATAGGCTTAACTGCTCATTTGTATAACGCATGAGTTACTACTTTTTTATGTTTTTTTATGGACTGCGTCTTTAACCCCCCATCCTTAGGAATTGCTTTCGGGTCATAGCAGATTATTTCTCTGTCTGATTGACACATTTTGTATTGAGTGCCATTATGTGTGCAGTTTCCCTTCTTGTTGTCAATTTTGCAGTCATAGTGGGTTTGATATGTTATGGTCTTAATAGCAACCTGTTCTGTTAGGGTGGTCTCAAAGTACTGCTCATAGTTTGGGACTGGGCTCTGCTTCCCAATACTGAGGTGATTCTTGGGGAGAAGACTGGCCGTCTTGTCCATTATTAGACTCAGGACCATCAGAATTCCCCACAGGCATACTTCTCTGCCTCTGTCTATGCCCACGGGGTTGCCACCCATGGCGAGGGAGTCCATCTTCTCAGCAGCATGGGTATTCTTCAGAACCATAAGAGGACCGAGACACATACCTCCTCTTAAAAGTGCTCCATCTTGATAGTTTGACTGCATCGGCACTACAGTGTATCTTGTTTGACTGTCAGCGCTCAAATGCTAGGGCCTGTGCCTTTGAGTCTAATTTACCCCTCACCCCCTTTTTGAACAAGTGATACCAGTCTTGAGAGTCTAATTCTAATATGCCTGTGTTAGTAGCGACTACTAAGGCATGGGAGAATGTCCTGGGTTAGTCAGGAGGGGTTAAGGCATATTCCTCCTCCAAGCACCTTATACAAATTTCTTTTGGTTTGTATCCCCTCTTACAATGTGTAACTCAAAGTTCTTGATAATAATTACACTTAAAGTGAACAAATGGATAACACTCGCATTCTGGTACCGAACAACTTATCTCCTTCAGTCATTTAGTATGTTGGTGTAGTTTTATCTTCAAGTTTCCTGGAGGAGAAGTTACTTTCCATTCAGGTGATTTCTCCTGACATTCAATCTTCTTAACTCGGGAAGCGTGCGTCCAGCCCTTTTCAGCCATCCATATTGCTGTGTCTATGGTTAGAAGCACAAGGAAAGGACCTTCCCAGTGAGGTGTGAGAGAGATTTCTTTCCAGTTTTTAATTAACACTTTATCTCCTGGTTGTATTTTATGTATGGCGAACCCCAAAGGGGTGTTTTGCATTATTAGTCCCTTCTTCCTTAATTCTTGTAGGTTCTTATTTATTGTTATCAAATAGGGTTGAATTTGACTGTCATCCAGCTTTGGGTGTCCCACTGGCATCCCATGCTCATATGGCATTCCATAAAGCATTTCAAAGGGTGATAGCCCACTTTCAGAGTGGGGCATAGTTCTTATGTTTAGCAGGGCTAAAGGAAGGCACTTGACCCACGACATTTTAGTTTCCAACGTCAATTTTGACAATTGGGCTTTTAACGTTTGGTTCATTCTTTCTACTTGCCCTGAACTCTGGGTGCCATGGGGTATGATATTCCCAGCGGATTCCTAAAGCATCTGTGTCGCACTGTTGGACACAAAAGAAACACGCAGACTTCAGAACAGCAGTTCAGGACCACCAGGCAGGACCAGAAAAAAGAACCTGCCTTTCTTTATTCTCTCATTTTTATATCTTTCTTAAGACCATCGTGGATTGGTCAATGAGGTTACCACCTCTACAATTTCACAGGATAATGACACAGTCTATCATCTTTCTCCGCCTTAGGAGAAAGGAATGAAAACAACCTAGAAGTTCAAAACAATCTAGGCAGATTACGAAAACAAGGACTATGTTTATAGAAAATGCATGAGAAATTCTACTACCGAAGTAAAAACATAGAACACTGCAAAAACCAGGGCGACACATCTGCTAATTGCTTAATAACTTTTGACGTAAAATGTGTCCCTTGATCTGAATCTATATAGTCTATTATACCGTATCGACGTATAATTTTTTCTAACAATATCTTTGACACTGTAGCCCTGGTACTAGGGAAGGCTTCTACCCAATGTGTTAGTTGATCTACCATTACTAACAGATATTTATACCTTTCTACTTTAGGTAGTTCCGTGGAATCTATTTGAACTTTTTCAAATGGGCGATATGCTAAGGGACGACCTCCTAGTAGGGTTTGTTGTAACTTGGTTCTGCTTATTTTCTGACATATCATGCACCCTTGTACCTCTTGTTTAGCTAACTCATAAATTCCCTTATATGTTGGGAAATGACCATCTCTGGCTGCACAAACATAAAGTATAAGTGAGCAATCCAGGCCCCATAGACAAGAGTTAGGCCTCTGCTCAAGGTTATTCTCAAGACAGCATGGGAAAGGGAGACATGAAAGCTGAAAACAAGCTGCAGGTGTCCAAAGATTAACTTGGCAGAAGAAACTGTTATTGTAGCCTTCTGATAATAATGTAGTGCTCTAATTAGAGAAAGATCCCGTGTGAAACTTCTGTAAGTAAATAATATTTTGAGCACGTAAAGTAGTATAAGTATGTGCACTGTCTGACAATAAACGAGCTTGATTTATGATTCACATTGAATCTACGTCTTGCTTCTCTCGCCACCAACACTTATACCCAAAAAATTTCAAAAACTGCTCTGCAAGCGCCTGTGCTCCCCAATGGGTCTGTTGATGAAGCCTCTTTAAAATCTTTCTTGTATAATCTCTAGATAATAATTCTCTTCCATCAGGTAATTTCCATTTACCTTCTTCCCACTTTCCTCCTATTTTTTTCATTTCCCTCAATTTCTTTTGAGGAGGGACATGAGGGGTATTCTTGGGTCTTATCCCCTCTGGCTTCTGGAATATTTATCACCAATAATGCTGCTTTCTTAGCTTCTCTATCAGCTAAATTTTTTCCCCGAGTTCAGAATTGCATCGCTACCTGATGTCCTTTAACATGTACTACCAAAATCACTTCTGGTCCTCTAATGGCCTCTAGGATTTGTTTTATTAATTCCTCATGAACTAACCCTCATCCGTGAGTACTTATTAAACCTCTTTCTTCCCAAATTTTTCCAAAGGTGTGGACTACTCCAAAAGCATATTTGGAGTCAGTAAAAATTGTCCCTCTCTTTCCATTTAGCCTTTTAAGTGCTTGTAAAACTGCATACAGTTCACAAGCTTGTGCTGACCAACTAGCACATAGGGGTCCTGACTCTACTACTTTTCCTGACTTCCCATCTACTATCGCATACCCTGATTTTCTTTTCCCTTCTATAACCTTTGCTGATCCATCCACAAACTATTTTTCTCCGTCCTCTAATTCTTCTTCTTCTAAGCCCTGTCTTATCTTTGTCTGCAATTCCACTACCTCTACACAGCTATGATTATATTCTTCTAGGGCCTCACCAAACAGAAACTGTGCCGGATTTTGAGCAGTAGTTGTCCGCAACTCTAAATCAGGAGAATGAATCAATATGGCCTCATACTTCAAGAGTCTAGCATCTGTGAGCCATTTGTCTGCTTTCTGTTCTAAGATGCTCCTTACCCTTTAATTCTCTAAATCTTCTTTGTCTTGCTCTGTCCATTTTATTTTCTCAATAGTCAGTTTCTCCTATAAAAACGTCACCTTCCCACTATACCCTTCAATCCACTGTCTACAATACCCTAAAAGTCCCAATAGCTGCCTGACTTCCTTTTTTGTCCACGGAGGGGGTAATGCGGTGATTCCAGCTACCCTTTCGGGGTCTAATTTCTTTCTTCCTTTCATGATCCAGTGCCCTAGATACTTGACCTCTGGCTCCGTAAACTGTAACTTTGATCTTGATACCTTTAATCCTTTTTTCCCCTCGGAAATTTAATAATGCTATGGTGCTTGCCCTTACGTCTTCCTCTTTTGGACCAGCTATTAATAGGTGTCAGAGACTGAAAATAGTTCATGCCTCAAACATTGATATAAAGTTTTGATCAGAGAAGCTTCCCTGAAGATACCTGACTGGGACTTTGAACTGAGTCAAACTGCTGAGATTAGATAAAGAGAAAAGCCTATTGTTCAATCATCTCAGGGAAAGGAATGCGTCCACAGAAGCTGAAGCCACCAGCTGTAGTGAGAATCGTTTCTGGCTGAGTTTGGGGTGGGGGACAAAGCACAGCTCACAGAAGCCAAGTTTGCACAGCCCTCCCCCAGCTGAAGAGGGGAGGAGGATAGCGTAACCTCTGATCAGAGGCAATACACACACATCCTCCAGTACACAAACTGGCCCAGCTGTGAAACCTCCAACCCCACAAGCCACATCCACAGGACTCTCACGTGAGAGGCAGCTGAGAGGGAGTCACAATCTATCACAGACCCCCCAAAGTGCTCCCCAGACGCCTTGCACCACAGGACTGCACGTGATGCAAGCAGAGTCTGCTGCTAGAGGCTGCCCCCTCCCCTAGGGGGACATGCCTGGACATTTCCACCCGGCCTGAGTGTATATCAACCCATGGCATTCTGTGCTATTGAGGGGGACTTCCACCACCGAAACCAGCCAAAGAGGACATCAGAACACCAGTGGGACCCACGGAGTGGTGATACTTCTTTGTCCCTGTCCCTCTCTTTCCCCCGTCTTTCTCTCTACTCCTCCTTTCTCTCTCTTCTTCTCTTTCTCTCTCTCTCTCTCATATTTACTATCAAATAAAACTCATACTATTGATTGGCATATGGTCTCGCTTGTACCTTAATTCGGGCAGAGGTATCTCTAAAGAACTTTCATAATTAGATCATAACATTTTTGGCGTAGTCGGCAGGATAACATTCTCTGACCTGAAGTGCCTTTCATAATAGTATTGTCTCCTCTCCCGAAATTCTACATGCTTTGAAATTTTACTGTAGTTTTCCTCTGGGGGAGTTGTGGAGCTTGATGTCTCACACGTGGTAGCCTGAACTCTTGGGAATTCTGATGCAGCCTTTTCTGAGGATGTTGTGGAAGCTGTAGTAAACTGATTTGAAGGTTTTAATTCCCTTTAGTGTGTTTTGTTGTGTAAATCCAGGATTGGCAAGTTTCAGTCCTGAAGCCAATTCTGCTGCTTGTGTCTTGTGGGGACGCCCTCCTGTCTGTAGTTGTAGTAAAAGCCTCTCCTTGGTGCTTTGTGCGGAGCCTAAAAACTCCTGCTTGGAGGGGACCCACGCCCCAATAGTACTCTTGTGTTATGTCTTGTGTGAGGTCAGAATTGTCCTGAAGTCAGTCTGTGAGATAGCCTTAGGGAAAATGGTTGTCCCGGGTAGTCAGTGTAAAGACAATGTTTTACTATCTTTTCTTGAAAAATTTGATAGTCGCCCTGCTCCTCCAGGTCTAGAGTGGGCACAAAGAAATTGGGATAATGAGCATGCAATAATAGACCGCATTACCAGTTTGCGAGCTGAAAAAAGGTCTCGACCAGGCAAGGGTAAATCTGTTGTTTGTGCTGTACTGGGAGCTGCCTTGGCTGCTGCTATAAAAGAAAAATCCCAATGGAACACCAAAAATGCAGAGACCTTACATTCCCTGCAAGATTTAGTAAAGGTGCTGCAAAATCAATTAAGAGAGGAAAGGTGTCACTCTGAACGGCTCAGAGCAGCTCTCACTGAGCATCTAGAAAATATGAACTCTAGAGAAGCCCATAAGGACCCTTTATATCCTCATCAAGATTTAAAAGAGGCTGAAAAACATTTAGACCAATTAGATATTAAAAAATTACGGCCATTAGTTAAAACTGAGTATCAATATGAGGGCATGGATGATGCCTTCCCTTGTATAATTACCAAAGAAATACCCTATACTCCTACTGAATTGGCTAAATTACAAAAGGAATACAGTCGGACTCAGAAGGAGTCCGAGACAGAATATGTGTGGAGAGTCTCCCTTACGGGAGGAGACCGCATCATGCTAACTGAGGCAGAGTCAGAGGGCTACTGGGGACCTGGGGTCTTCTTAACTACAGGTAATAAAAGAGCTCCCTGGTCCCTCACCCAAAGGGCTGCCTACTGGGCTGGGGGCCTGAGTCCCCTGGAAAGGGGCGACCCAATTGCCATAGTTACTTCTATGGATCAATTGACTGAAAGTGTCCAGAAAGCCGCTTGTCTGCAATTAATGCATCAGCGTGTATTAGAACCCGATAAAGGCTCCCCAATGTCCATGCTAGTGGACCCAGATCGCTTGACTCCACTCATACGAGGCCTCTCAGACTCTTTAAAGACTCTAGCAATTCACTTGCAAGATCAAATCCGGTCTGTTCTAACTGGTAGTAGCGAGGCCCCCGTCTTTGATCACATGCTCTCAGGCAGACCAAGGGGAAAATTGTGGACTTGGGGGGAGGTTGCCCAAGAGCTGATTAATTATGGCAGGCATTTTGGATCCCCTAATTCAGTACCCTCTAGATCTGAGTCTAAGACTGCCATCCGTCGGGCTGAGTGGAGAACTACGGCTGCTCACCAGGGAAAGGCACCCAGAAACCCCCCCTCCCCCGGGCAAGCACAAAGCCAAAGGGAACAAGTACTTGGGAAGCGGGAGAGACATGCTCTCTGGATTCAGGGCTTAGAGAAGGGCATTCCCCGAAGCCTCATGGATGGCCAGCCTACTCCAACTTTAAAGTTACTAATTGAAAGCTGGATGGATTCCTCATCCAAGCCTAACCCTCCCCCATCTACAAGTTCTCCCGAGTCTGGGCCTACTGCTCCGCCCATTGGAGCACTGATTGACTTAGGCAGGCAGGAGACGGGAAACTTCTCAGGCCATCCCCAGTAAGTGAGCCGGGGGATGGGCAGTGGAGACACCTTAGAAGGCTCACAGAAAACTTATCTGGGGACATGATGATAACCTTTCCTATAGGTCCCCATAGGACCCCTGTTACTTTCTTGCTTGACACAAGGGCACAAATATCAGCTTTGCAAACTGATGATGCTGTACGGTGTGGCATTGTGCCTGACAAAAAAGGATTCATAGTGGCAGATGCATTTGGTAATTTGCAAACACAACCTGCTGCCAAAGTAAAATGTTGGCTACCAAGGGAAGTCAGTATCACTGAAACACTGATGGTTATTGGCCCATTCCCTGTTAATTTGCTAGGCTTAGACATCTTGAAAGGTAAATCCTGGATTGATGACAGAGGCAGGCAGTGGTCTTTTGGTTCAGATTACTCATCACTTCGTCTGTTACAAGCTGCCCCCCCTCTGCCTCCTTCAAAGGTAACTAATGTAAAACCTTACCCTTTGCCACTAGAGGCCAGAGAAGGAATTTCCCCTGTAATATCAGATCTAAAGGAAGATGGGCTAATTGTTCCCACTCATTCCCCATACAATTCTCCTGTATGACCAGTAAGGAAATCTAATGGAAAATGGCGATTGACAGTAGATTACAGGAAATTAAATGCCAATACAGCACCTTTGACAGCAGCAGTTCCTAACAACGCTGAATTAATTGCCACGATACAAGAACACACTCATCCGATTTTAGCCACTATTGATGTTAAAGACATGTTCTTTATGGTCCCACTACAAGAAGATGACCAAGAACGCTTTGCTTTTATCTGGGAAGGAATACAATACGCATTTACCTGATTACCACAAGGCTACCGCCACTCTCCCACACTGGCACACTATGCCCTGGCCCAGGAACTGTCTTTAATTCCAATAGATGAGGAAGTAAAGATCTATCAATACATCAATGATGTACTAATTGGAGGTCCAGACACTGAGAAAGTAGGAAACACTCAGAACCGCATCATTAAACACCTTGAGAGTGTAGGTTTACAAATACCAGAAGACAAAATCCAGCATCCCTCCCCTGAAGTTAAATTCCTGGGTATCTGGTGGAAGGGAGGTGCTGTTTGTATCCCTGCTACAACATTAACCTCACTAGAGCAAGTAAAGATACCAGAGAACAAAAAAGAACTGCAGCACGTGCTAGGGATTCTAGTCTTTTAGAGAAAACATATCCCTGATTTCTCAATCATTGCACAGCCTTTATATGACCTGACACGTAAAAAGGCAAAATGGGAGTGGGCTCCACTATACAGTGAGGCCTTGAAATTATTAACCTTTGAAGCTGGCATGCATCAGGTTTTGGGTCCTTTGCATCCTACAGATCCTCTCCTTATAGAATGAGGCTTTGCCTTCCATGGTTTGTCAGTCCACATGTGGCAGAAGGGACCTAAGGCTCCCCCTCGCCCCATTGGATTCTACTCTAGGAGTTTCAAAGATGCTGAAAGAAAGTACTCTGATTGGGAAAAAGGGCTGTTTGTGGTCACTGTTACATTACAAGAAGCAGAAAAAATCCTCCACCAGCAGCCTATCCTGCTCAGGGGACCATTCAGAGTACTGAAGATTGTGCTTAGCGGCACCCCCCCACCTGTAAGAGTTGCACAGCGAGAAACTGTCAGAAAATGGTACGCCCAAATTGAGCACTACTCTCTGAGTAGGGAAATTGAAGAGGGAACCCCTAAACTCCTAGAAATTCAAGACCCTCTTCCTGAATCTCTTGATACTAAACCTCCTCCCTCTGTCATTAACCCAGCTCCTCCCTATTCTTCTGACCTAACTAATGTTTGGTTCACAGATGCATCAGCAAAATGGGAAGGAAAGATGTGGAAATACAGAGCAGTAGCCCTCCGAGTGGATGGTGAGTGGGACAGAATTGTTTCAGAGGGAGAAGGTAGTGCACAAGTGGGGGAACTGGTAGCAGTTTGGAGTGTCATTACCCAGAAGGTATGCAATCAACATTCCCTATACATCTACACTGACTCAATGTCCTGGTTTGAAGGACAGGTGTCTGTGCTCCCTGTTAAGGAAAACAATTACCCCCAATTTGAAATCAAGGGAAAATTTGAGATCAAGAGGCTTTCAGGCAAAGATATGGGAATAGGAATAACAGTTCTTTACTACTATCTAATAACAAAGGATAACAAATAACAACAACTAAACGTTGACCAACAAACAGAACCAGAAACCCAGTGGCAGCCTGCTGGCTTCAGGCACCTTTTCCTTTGGTGCAGTTGGCTCACAGCCTGCGGAGCGCTCTGGGTGTGATGATTCCCTGGTGGAAGCAGGGGGCGCTCCGGCGTGAGCTCAGGTAGCACACGGCAATGGCGGCTGCCCGAAGCACGGAGGGATGGAGGAGAGCCCTTGCTCCACAGACCCTCGGGAGGGGCAGCTGGTGTCGGTGCCACAGCAGGATCCCCGGACACAGGGAGCTGGGACGGTAAGGGGTCTCCACGTGCAGGGAAAAAACCCCGCTACAATGTAGCGGAGAAAACTCAGAGCGGGCTGGTGGCAGGCAGGTCGGCTCCGGATGGGGCAGAGGGCAGAGACTCACAGCAGACAGACCGGCAGCTCCGCGCTGGCTTCTCAGGGGCCGTGGGTTCAGCAGACAGCAGCTCCGACCGTCCAGCTCCGAGGGTGCCGAGCAAGAGAGCGTGACCTCCCCCTGCCCTTGCTTTTCAGTCTCTCCCAATCTCGCGTTGCCAGGCTCTGCTTCCATGAGGGGCAATTTTGCCCCACCCTGCCAAGGAGAAAGGCTCTAGCCTTGTGCTTTGTTTCTCTTAAGTACTCAGTCATTTGTGTCCTAGCAACCCATGGGAGAAAAATTCCTGAGGAAAAGAACCAGATCTAACCTTCAACATTCTCCACCCCGAATTTTTTTCCCATGCAAACACCTTACATCAAATTTAAACTTTCGAGGTATATACATCCATGCAGATACAGATACAAGTGCAGTGTCATAAGTAGTTCACCCTAAAACAAGATCTCTTTGAGGTATGCATCGGGTTTCTCCATCTCTTTGCATCACTCACCAGGTGCAGCCTGGTCTCTGAGCAAAGACAACCCCACGGATGGGATTGTCTTTACTTGAGGCAGAGTTTACCTAAACAGTCTTTCTCAGCATGCCTCTCATGTGTACTACTGGAACTTTATCTCCATCTGTTGTTCGCAAGGGGTCAGAGTGGGCAGGCCCGGCCCAGCTGGAGGAACCTCGGGTGTTCACTAACCATGTGGCCTTTGCCAAATTAGTCTCCCAGTTCTTGAACGTCCCCCCACCCAGTGCTTTCAAGGTGGTTTTGAGCAGGCCATAGTACCGTTCAACTTTCCCAGCTGCTGGTGCATGATAAGGGATATGGTACACCCACTCGATGCCATGTTCCCTAGCCCAGGTGTTTATAAGGCTATTTTTGAAGTGAGTCCCATTGTCGGATTCAATTCTCTCGGGGGTACCATGTCTCCAAAGAACCTGTTTTTTGAGGCCCAGGATGGTGTTCCGGGCAGTGGCATGAGGCACAGGGTAGGTCTCCAGCCATCCTGTGGTGGCTTCCACCATTGTGAGAACATAGCGCTTGCCTTGGCGGGTCTGGGGCAGTGTGATGTAATCAATCTGTCAAGCCTCTCCATACTTGTATTTGGACCACCGTCCACCATACCATAGAGGCTTTACCCGCTTGGCTTGTTTGATCGCGGCGCACGTCTCACAATCATGGATCACCTGGGAGATACTGTCCATGGTTAGGTCCACCCCTCGGTCTCGTGCCTACTTATAGGTGGCATCTCTGCCCTGGTGGCCTGAGGCATCATGGGCCCATCGGGCTAGGAACAGCTCCCCTTTGTGTTGCCAGTCTAAATCTATCTGTGCCACCTCAATCTTTGCGGCGTGATCTACCTGCTTGTTGTTCTGGTGTTCTTCGTTAGCTCGGCTCTTAGGGACATGGGGGTCTACATGGCGGACTTTTACGGGTAGCTTCTCTACCCGAGTGGCAATGTCTTTCCATTCATCAGCTGCCCAGATTGGCTTTCCTCTACGCTGCCAGTTGGCCTTTTTCCACCTTTCCAGCCAACCCCATAGAGCAGTGGCTACCATCCACGAATCGGTGTAGAGATAGAGCTTTGGCCACTTCTCTCTCTCAGCAATGTCCAGGGCCAGCTGAACAGCTTTGAGTTCAGCAAATTGGCTCGACCCACCTTCTCCTTCAGTGGCTTCTGCAACTAGTCGTGTGGGGCTCCACACAGCTGCTTTCCACTTCCGGTTCATCCCTATGATGCGACAGGAACCATCAGTGAAAAGGGCGTAGCACTTTTCTTCATCTAGCAGTTGATTATATGGTGGAGCCTCTTCAGCCCGGGTCACTTGTTCTTGCTCTTCTTCATCAGTGAGACCAAAACGCTCACTTTCTGGCCAGTTTGTAATTATTTCTAGGATCCCAGGGCGGTTCGGATTTCCAATGCGGGCGCGCTGTGTGATAAGTGCGATCCACTTACTCCATGTGGCATCGGTGGCGTGGTGGGTAGAGGGAGCCGTTCCTTTGAACATCCACCCCAGCACTGGTAGTCGAGGTGCCAGGAGGAGTTGTGTTTCAGTGCCAATTACCTCAGAGGCGGCTTGAACTCCTTCATAGGCGGCCAAGATTTCCTTCTCTGTGGGGGTGTAGTTGGCTTCAGACCCTCTGTAACTCCGGCTCCAGAATCCCAGCGGTCGGCCTCGAGTCTCTCCAGGCACCTTCTGCCAAAGGCTCCAGGACAAGCCCTTGTTCCCGGCTGCAGAGTAAAGCACATTCCTCACCTCTGGTCCCGTCCTTACTGGGCTAAGCGCTACTGCGTGAGCGATCTCCTGCTTGATCTGGGCAAATGCTTGTTGCTGTTCAGGGCCCCAGTGAAAATCGTTCTTTTTGCGGGTGACCAGGTAGAGAGGGCTCACAATCTGGCTGTACTCTGGAATGTGCATCCTCCAAAAGCCTATGGCCCCTAGGAAAGCTTGAGTTTCCTTTTTGTTAGTCGGCGGAGACATCGTAGTGATCTTATTGATGACCTCCGTGGGAATCTGGCGCCGTCCATCTTGTCATTTTACCCCCAAGAACTGGATCTCTCGAGCAGGTCCCTTGACTTTGCTTTTCTTGATGGCAAAACCGGCTTCCAGGAGGATCATGATGATCTTCTCTCCTTTCTCAAATACCTCTGCTGCCGTGTTCCCCCACACAATGATGTCATCGATGTATTGGAGATGTTCTGGAGCCTTACCCTTTTCCAGTGCAGCCTGGATCAGTCCATGGCAGATCGTGGGGCTGTGCCTCCACCCCTGGGGTAAGCGATTCCAGGTATATTGCACACCCCTCCAGGTGAAGGCGAACTGAGGCCTGCACTCCGCTGCCAGAGGGATGGAGAAGAACGCATTGGCGATGTCAATGGTGGCATACCATTTTGCTGCCTTGGACTCCAGCTCGTACTGGAGCTCCAGCATGTCTGGCACGGCAGCACTCAATGGTGGAGTCACTTCATTCAGGCCACGATAGTCCACAGTCCATCTCCATTCCCCGTCAGACTTGTGCACAGGCCAGATGGGGCTGTTGAAGGGTGAGTGGGCTTTACTAACCACTCCTTGGCTTTCCAGGTCGCGGATCATCTTGTGGATGGGGATCACGGTGTCTCGATTCGTCCGGTACTGCCGGCGGTGCACTGTCGAGGTGGCAATTGGCACTTGTTGCTCTTTTACTCTCAGGAGTCCCACTGCATTTGGATTTTCCAATAGTCCAGGCAAGGTGTTCAGTTGCCTGATGCCCTCTGCCTCCACAGCCGCTATTCCGAAAGCCCACCTGAGTCCCTTTGGGTTTTTGTAATAGCCATTCCGGAGGAAGTCTATGCCCAGAATGCATGGGGCCTCTGGACCAGTCACAATGGGGTGTTTCTGCCACTCCTTCCCGGTCAGGCTCACCTCGGCTTCCAACAAAGTTAATTGCTGTGATCCCCCTGTCACCCCGGCAATAGAACCAGGTTCTGCCCCCACATGTCTCGATGGAATTAAGGTACACTGCGCACCAGTATCAACTAACGCTTCATATTTTTGTGGTTCTGATGTGCCAGGCTATCGGATCCACACTGTCCAAAAGACCCGGTTTTCCCGTGCCTCTTCCTGGCTAGAGGCAGGGCCCCTCTAGCTCTGGTTGTCATTTCTTTCTTGGGCGTACATGGTAGAGGTCTCCTCGAGGGGATCTAAGAGATCGTCCTCTCTTCTGTAATATCTGGCATCTCGGTCACGGGAGGCTGAGGCTACCTTCACTTTAGTGGACCCACCGCCTCGGTTAGTATTTCCCTCCTTGAGTTGCTGTACTCGTGCTGCCAGGGTAGCAGTGGGTTTCTTATCCCACTTCCTCATGTCTTCTCCGTGATCACACAGGAAGAACCACAGCTCAGATCGTGGGGTGTACCCTCTCTCCCTGGCTGGGGGGCGCTGGGCTCTGACTTTGGGGTTTGTGACTCGCACTGGTGCTGCACTCATCAACCTCATCTCCTCCCTCACCTCCCTCATCATCTCCTCTCTGAGGTCTTTGACCACAGCAGAGACCTGAGCCTGCATTGGGCCACTGATCATACTATCATAATTCTTGAGTTTGGTGGCTATGGAACTCACTGTCTCTCGGTTGTCATCAGCATTAATTGTTGCAATGAAGATGGTGTATTGGGAGGGCCCTAGCTTTGCCAGATTCCACAACATTTGCCCTGTACACTTGACCTTGTCGGGGTCGTTATCATGTTGTCCATACCTCCCAAAGAGTACCTCCAATATTGCCACCTCCCTCAGCTGTTGGATTCCCTCCTCAAGGGTCTTCTATGGTCTTCTATGATGATATTCCTGCATTCTCTCCCTGTTGACAAACCTCTCTCTTACACTTATTAAAAGCCGTTCCCAGAGAGACAGAGGCCCGTCATCTCTTCCGAATACCTGATCAACCCCTGAGTCCTGGGACAAGGGTTCCCGCTGCCTTGCCTCAATACTATCTAGCTGCACGCCCATACCCATAAGGTCCCAGACCCGAAGTAACCAGGTTGTAAAAGGCTCACGACCTCGTCGCACAATGTCTTTTCGTAGATTACGGAGACTGTCATACCCCAGGGACTCAGTAGTGATTTCAATCTTTGGCCTCCCTACTGGTTGAGAGGGCCCTGCTTCCCCATCATTACTCACTGGCTGCTCTGGTTTGACCTTAGTCTTCCTCTTTTCCACAGGGGCAACTGCTACTGGCTGTGGCTGCCCCTCTGATCTGACTGGAGCCTGAGCGGTGATAGCGTCCCTGGGTTTCTCTGCTGCCTCATTAGACTCTCCCTCTTTGGGGTACGGGAAGGGTTTCCCACCAGCTGGGCAAGTGTATTCCTTCAGCACTTGGCCCATCTCGCGTATCTCTTTCACCAGGACTCCCACCCAATCCGGGTGGGTTGTTTCTGAGGTGGGTTGTGGGACCGGGTCAGACTCTGTAGCAACATCCCTAGTGTCTGGGACAATGTCAGGTTCTGGGATGGTGTCTCTAGTTTCTGGGGCCATGTCAGGTTCTGTGGCTACATCCTTAGTCTCTGGGGCCGTGTCAGGTTCTGTGGCAGCATCCCTAGTTTCTGGGGCCGTGTCAGGTTCTGTGGCTACATCCCTAGTCTCTGGGGCCATGTCAGGTTCTATGGCAGCATCCCTAGTTTCCGGGGCCAGGTCAGTTTCTGTGGCAGCATCCCTAGTCTTTGGGGCCATGTCAGGTTCTGGGGCCCCATCCCTATTGTCTGGGGTAGATGTCAGAGTGGCTATCCAAGTCAGAGCCCCCTTATCCCTGAATGTTAAATAGAGCAGGCCTATCAGCAACACCAGCCACTGTATGGTATCATTAGCATCTAGAGAAGATTTGAACCCCTCAAAGATTGGCGGGATAGGCCCAAAGACCTGGGTGAAGGGTTGTGAGAACATTTCTTTTGGTGTCACTTCCTCGCAGTAGGTACCATTATTAAAGTAACCCTGAAAACATGTCATTAGTGTGTGGTAGCTGTGAATCCACATGCCTGCCTTCCAGAGGAAGTTGAAAATCCATGAATTCCTCAACTTATTGACCCATGACACAAACTGTATAACAGCCACTGTAGCCTTAGTTATAGGGCCCATGTTTAGATATGGGGCTGCAAATGGGAGAGAAACAGCTGTGACTACTTGCCATACGAACCGGAATAAGCAAGACCACATGGTGCAACCTAATGAGATTCCTATATCCAGCACACAAAAACTGCGTTACTCAAGAACTGTTATCCTTTTTCCTCTCGATGCCCTCGTGCCCCACCGTTGGGCGCCAAAATCTGTCCTGGTTTGAAGGACAGGTGTCTGTTAAGGAAGGCAGGAGCCTCCCTTGGAATGGGAAACTGTAACCCCTCTCCCTCCGAATTATTATAAATTTGAAAATCAAGAGGCTCTCAGGCAAAGATATGGGAATAGGAATAACAGTTCTTTACTACTATCTAAAACAAAGGATAACAAATAACAACAACTATAACGTTGACCAACAAACAGCACCAGAAACCCAGTGGCAGCCTGCTCGGCTTCAGGCACCTTTTCCCTTTGGTGCAGTTCCAGTCACAGCCTGCAGGGGCGCTCTGGGTGCGGTGATTCCCCGGTGGCTGCAGGGGCGCTCCGGCGTGAGCTCAGGTAGCACACGGCAATGGCGACTGCCCGAGGCACGGAGGGATGGAGGAGAGCCCTTGCTCCACAGACCCTCGGGAGGGGCAGCTGGTGTCGGTGCCACAGCAGGATCCCCAGACACAGGGAGCTGGGACGGTAAGGGGTCTCCACGTGCAGGGAAAAACCCCGCTACAATGTAGCGGAGAAAACTCAGAGCGGGCTGGTGGCAGGCTGGTGGTCGGCTCCGGATGGGGCAGAGGGCAGAGACTCACAGCAGACAGACCGGCAGCTCCGCGCTGGCTTCTCAGGGGGCCGTGGGTTCAGCAGACAGCAGCTCCGACCGTCCAGCTCCGAGGGTCCCGAGCAAGAGAGCGTGACCTCCCCCCGCCCTTGCTTTTCAGTCTCTCCAAATCTCGCGTTACCAGGCTCTGCTTCCGTGAGGGGCAATTTTGCCCCACCCTGCCAAGGAGAAAGGCTCTAGCCTTGTGCTTTGTTTCTCTTAAGTACTCAGTCATTTGTGTCCTAGCAACCCATGGGAGAAAAATTCCTGAGGAAAAGAACCAGATCTAACCTTCAACACTCATATGCAGTATTCAAAGGATGTACTGAGTGGCTCCCTTTCTGGGAACAAAATAACTGAGAAGTCAACCGGGTTCCAATTTGGGAAAAAGGGAAATGGGAAGACATTCTAGGAATTGCTAAAAATCACCAGATCTTTGTGGGGTGGGTTGCAGCTCACCAAGATAATGACACTTTATCACACCAGTTTAACAACCAGGTAGACTCCCTCACCCGTTTAGCCCCCTTGGCAGTAGAAATGGAAAACGAAAGTTGGGAGCATCTATTAGAGTGGCTACATGTCAAACGGGGACACTCAAGGATTAAGGATTTACTGAGGGAAGCTAATAGTCGAGGATGGCCGGTAACCAAAGAACAGTGTTCTACTGTAATAACTGCATGTGGAGAATGCCGTACCCGTTTTGACCGGCACCCCTTACAAGACCCTCCACTGCACTTGAGGGAGGGAAAAGGATTGTGGGATGTCTGGCAAGTAGTTTACATTGGTCCTTTCAGGAGATCAAATAGGAAATCACATGTATTGGTTGGAGTAGGAATAATTTCTGGATTGACACAAACTGCAGCAGTATCAAAAGCAACCAGAGAAAATACTATTAAGAACTTGCAGCTATGGTTCATCTGTTTGCCAAAGCCTAAATCAATACAATCTGATAATGGCAGTCACTTCACTGCAAAAGCAGTACAGGATTGGGCCAAAGCTGAAGGTATGCAGTGGGTATTCCATACCCCCTTTTACCCTCAGGCCAATGGCATAGTAGAAAGGACCAATGGTCTACTGAAACGGTTCCTCAAACCACATGAACCCAGATGGGCAGATCGCATTTGGGATAAAGTGACCAAAATAAATGACCGATGGGGGGTAAACGGATGCCCCCGACTTACTGCCTTTTGTCCCACTGCCCCCACAATAGTTCCTGATTCTCTGAGTTCAGCTAATCCTAAAACTCCCACACAGCACCCAGGACAGCCCGTGCTGGTGAAACTCCCCACCATTGGCCAGGTGCCACTGGTTTTAAAAACTCCATTGAATAAATACACTTGGATAGCAACGGATGCTCACAACAAAGAGCATAAAATCAGTAGTAGATGGATTATCTCATCCTTTTAACCTGGTTTGAGAGCGAACCGAGTTTTTTTTTCTGATCTTTTACAGGTGGAAATCTAAACTCGAAGGGACGAAGAAGAAACCCTTCGCATGATTTATACCCCACTATGCCTTGTCATTTCATTTCTAGGAACAATTGTAGCTTTAGTATGTGGGTCCTGTTCTTTTTGTATATATGGATATGTTTACCTGCTGCTGAGACTGGAGAGCCAATCACAGGGAATGGAAGCCGTAATTCTACAAACCTTGCATGGAAATTAATTCTGGGGTTTACACGTCTTTGGAATCAGACTGACCAAGGGATTTGTGTGGCTCTTCCCCTCTCTGCAGAGCAGGGCCTAAGATTTTTTGTGACCCCCACAGATCTTTCAATCAATTTAAGTGAACCACAACGTCGGGAAAGACCTTACACTTTCATACCTATCCCTTGGTGGTTGAAAGTTAAACTGCCTTTAAAATGGAGAACCCACTATCTATTAATTGAGGGAACCTCCGAGGTTGTGGAGCGCTCCCGTTTCCCACACCAAGTAAAACTCAATGATACATATTTTGCATATCATAATAATGAGCAAGAGTTTAACAGTTGGGATATGTGTAATATGTCTCATCCAGAAGTCAACATTTCACTGGGCCCCGGAGAAACTGGCATACCTGAGGGGGTTGGGGAAAGTACATTGCTGCCAGGGATGTATCAAATTCCTAAATCCCTAACTAATAAGGCCCCTTGTCAATCTTTCCCCTTTGATCCCATCTTTCACCCATTAAGGCAACCAGATTATTATGAAGCACCATATGTGCTAACGGTTAACTTTTCATGGTGCATAGAATTACCCAGCGGAGCCAGAACATTACCTATAGACTCTTCCAACTATATGTGGATGTGGTCAAGAGAGAACCCTACCTTAAAACCTTTAAAGTATGTGAACACAGCCCCTCAGTGAGCCCATTCGGGCTTATTCCAGTGTGCAAAAGTAATCAATTGTACTACAGTACCTGGGGACCCCCTTGAGACTTAGTTAATTGAAAAGATACGTGTCTTAATACGTGATATGTGCATCTGTTGGGGATATCCCTCGATGGGTTTTAAAAATCAAGACCCGCTGTGTAATTCTACGGCTAATTCCAAGAAGTACTGGGCCCACATCCAACAGGCACAGTATTGTGGGATACCTCCTACCCACTACCCATTAAAAAATATTCCCATCGCATCATCTCCCCAAATGTATTTGATGGATTATAATGACACTTGGACTTGCAAGACAAGCAACTATCCTGCACTGCTTGGATTATCTTGGGGATGTTCTGATGGAAAATTTTATTCACGGTTAAGTTTAACTCAACATGCTGGTTTAAGGTGTGGGATAGTACTCCCATCCATTTGCCCAAATCGAGTCTTCCACTATTCATTAGCAAGAAGAACATGGCAAGAACTATACTCCCCTGAACAGGGCCATGAATGGATCAGCAACCTATACGCCCCAGATTATTACACGGTAGGACAAAAGATAGCTTTGGGATTTAGGGTAGTCTTTACACCCTACTCAGTTATCAGACAGCACCAATGGGCTCTGGAAAATCTCACATGGCAGGTGCATACCCTCAGTGATTGGACCAGGCATGCATTTGGAGAGCTTAACTTGCAAGTCCAACAAGTGTCAAAAATGGCTTTACAAAATCGTTTAGCATTAGACATGTTGTTACTAAAGGAGCAAGGTGTATGTGAAATGTTAAAGCTTACTGAAACTGAATGTTGTATTACTGTTCACAATGCCACAGTGTCAATTGAAGAGGCTCGAGCCAAGATGAAAGAAATTGCTGATCAAACATCAGAACTTCTCCAATCGCTCCAACCCAAAGACTGGTTTCAAGGAGCAGACCCCAACTCCTGGCTGATATCCATACTCCACTCTTTGGGACTAACAGGCTGGGGACAATGGCTAATGAAAATTGGATTAATGATTGCAATTGGATTTATATTCTTAATGATTGAGATAGCTGTTGTACGCAGCATGATTACTCGTATTAGTGCTTCTGCTTCTTCTATCTTTTCTCCTACTATCCGCTATGTACGTATCACCCCCGTGGACAACCCATAAACTGAAGATCACCGGGAAAGAGACATTAATTACAATGTTTGAGTCACGGGGTGGCTGTCACAGACTGAAAATAGTTCATGCCTCAAACATTGATGTAAAGTTTTGATCAGAGAAGCCTCCCTGAAGATACCTGACTGGGACCTTGAACTGAGTCAAACTGCTGAGATTAGATAAAGGGAAAAGCCTATTGTTCAGTCATCTCAGTCTGAGGGAAAGGAATGCGTCCACAGAGGCTGAAGCCACCAGCTGTACTGAGAATCATTTCTGGCTGAGTTTGGGGTGGGGGCAGAGCACAGCTCACAGAAGCCAAGTTTGCACAGTCTTACCCCCCAGCTGAAGGGGGGAGGAGGATGGCGTAACCTCTGGTCAGAGGCAATACACACTCATCCTCCATTACACAAACTCGCCCAGCTCTGGAACCCCCAACTCCACAAGCCACATCCACAGGACTCTCACGTGAGAGGCAGCTGAGGGGAAGTCACAGTCTATCACAGACCCCCCCAAAGTGCTCCCCAGACACCTTGCACCACAGGAGTGCACGTAATGCAAGCAGAGTCTGCTGCTAGAGGCTGCCCCCTCCCCTGGGGGGACATGCCTGGACATTTCCACCTGGCCTGAGTGTATATTAACCCATGGCATTCTGTGCTTTTGGGGGACTTCCACCACCGAGACCAGCTGAAGAGGACATCAGGACACCAGTAGGACCCATGGAGTGGTGATACTTCTTTGTCCCTGTCCCTCTCTGTCCCCCCATCTTTCTCCCTACTCCCCCTTTTCTCTTCTCTCTCTCTCTCTCTCTCATATTTACTATCAAATAAAACTCATACTACTGGTTGGCATATAGTCTCGCTTGTACCTTAATTCGGGCAGAAGTATCTCTAAAGAACTTTAATAATTAGATCATAACACGTGCTTAAAGATACTTTCCAGATAGTTCCTTGATATATCAGGGTACCAGAATTTTATCTCATATAAAGTACAGTTTGAGCAACTACACATTAACAGATAGGAAAATACTCCAAAAGTTATTAGATAGAGCCTATGTAAGCATTATTTCATGTGCACAGGTGACATGTAGGAGTAAAGCAACAACAGCCAGACCTGAGTAATGAGAATTATTATGTGGAACTTTTAAGCATTGCCTAGCACACACCCACTATGGGTCTGTGAAGCTGCTCCAAGGAGAGGCAGAAGAAAAGTTCTAGGCATGGGACATTTCCACCTGGAAAGGTTCAATGATTCATACATTTTTAAGAATTTAAAAAAAAAAAATCTCACATTCTACAGAAAGGGTAATATACTTTCCATTCCTGTCCTTGTCAAATAATTTTAAAAAATCAGTGATTACTTCTGTGATTTGGATACTCAGAACTGTCAACAAAGATGACCAAAAAAAGGCTTCTTAAAAGTTTTGCAAACATTCAGGACTGTAGCAAAGGCACACTTTTTACTTACTGCTTAGGAACAGTAAAATGTTTTCTGAAAAAGGCCCTGACTCTTGCCATCTCAGTGAGGAAAAACCACTAAGGGGCTCTAAACCAACTCCTTGTCCTTGCTGCCACCTGTCTGGACACAAATTCCTGTTTGTTCAGCTGAAGTTTAAAAACAACAGCAAAAAGTTAAAATTTAAACCTCCCCAAGTCAAGAATCTGTTTTGCAAATCACATGCAAGTACAAGGCATGCAGCAGCCATTTTCATGTCCTACCAAAGAGGAGCATTGTCTGGAAAACAGCTTAGGACTATGTTGAGTATAGCAACAAAAAGCTGGCACATCAAATCTCACTTTTAAGAGAGTAAGAGAAGTGATTTCACCACAAACATGTTGGATATCACAGTATTTGGATCATTATTTGTTCAACATGCAACAGATGCTTGTAGGAACCTCTGAGTGCATCAACTGTAAAACTTCCTCTAAGAGTTCTAAATTCCTCATAGTTCTATGCCCACCTGATTTTAAGTTGTATTTTATCCCACAGAATGAAATCTTAATAAAGTAATTCAAATGTCTGACCAACTAGATACTTTGCACTAAACTGCACCTCTCCCCTTGCTAACCAAGGCACTGTATGTTTCAATTTCTTAAAATACATTCCACAGGCAAAGCAAGCCATTAGGCTCTGGCAGTTGTAGGGCCAGACTGGATGAAGAGCAGCACTCAGCAATGCTACCACAGCTAACAAAAATGAATATAAAAGCTGGCCTTATGCTTCAGTGGCAGGAAGCCAGACATCCTGCAGGTGAACGTTCAAATCTGTCTCCCAGCAAATGAGAGCTCCTCAGTTCTCAAACACCACTCCTTAAACGTCAGCAGGATTGACAGTACAATACCCAGTGCTTCTCTCTTCCTATGAGATACACTAACCTCTGGACTAAAGTCCTTTGATGAGAATAATTAGAAATATTATAAAGTTCCTTCCCTCTCTGCTCTTTTTTTCCTGTTGAGAACAACACTTTCATTATGATTGTTCATGGTTTAATATAAATTCTGCAAAATCACATAATGTCATACTCAACAATTATACCCATTTGATGAAAAGTATGGCTTGCGGTGGTGTCTGTTGGGTATTTTTAATGGAGCAAGAATAGTCACTTGTGATGTGACTTCAAAAACATTGAAGTCTTATTGCAAAGGATATCAAGCATATTCAACAAATCAAGAGCTTCATCAAGATTCAGCTTCCAACCTCATGGCAACATGGGAAATGGATACAAGGAGAATTATGCTAAAACATCCTACTAAATCTTCTACTACTTCCAACTACTGCTGTTTCAGAACTGGTGATCTGGCACTGCAGATGTTTCGACTTTTGGACTTGTTAAATAACTGGTTTCTTCACCAGAAATCTGTAAGACTAGCAACCAGAGTCCTGCCACACCAGACAATAGCTACATGACAAACCCTACCCCAAAAAAGCAGGAAATGTCCACTCACATATGGTAAACAAGGTTGCCATGTTCTCCTTGTTGGAATTGGAGTCCTCCATTTGCAGAGATGATGGTACAAAGGCAAGATTGTCCGCAGACACATCGACATGACTTGGCCCCATGGCTACTTCCTGACTTATGGAAGACACGGCCACGGGCTCCAGGCTGAGGCCCACTTCATGCAAGGCTACTGAGTCCAGGGAAGCAAGGTTGTGTGAGGTAGGGAGCGCCACACTCACGGAGTTGGTGCTCATGGACACAGTATGGATAGGGTCATTTAGTGTGCTGTCCGATATCCCTGTCACCTGCCCGGCAATGTGGTCGGGCTCCATGACGACAGGGAGTTCCAAAGTGCTACCGTGAATGGGGATGACACCGCCGTGTCCCACAGTGTCCGATGGCAGGTTACTCCCCACTGTATCCACGGCTAAAGGTTCGTGGCTCCGGGAGCTATTCGGGATCTGCGCGTGATCCCTGGCTACATCATCCATCGTAAGCTCCTCTGTCATCCCATCTGTAGAGATGGGGCTGGTCACCCTCGACACGCTCTCCATGGTGATTGTAGTATCCAGTGCTACCTCGTGGCTATCACTGGGATGCAGATTTTGAGGACCATGTGTGTTCACTGTGCGGGAGTCCATGGAGACAATCCCTGGTTCCATTCCCACAGTCCCACCGGGCTGGTAGGGATCCAGGGCTGAAGGGTTGTTGGAGACTGACAATGCTGGATTGCTGTCAACATTAATAGTGTTGGGATGGATGTACTGAGGTGGTGGTCTGTCAGCCAAGTAAGATAGGATACCTGATAGGCAGAGAGGGAGAATAAGAAGGGAGTGAGATTACATCAGTTTTCAAATCTTGAATAAAAATTAGTCAAAGCATAGGACACTGAGACCCAGATCTCTGAAGATGTTTTCTACATTATTTCCAATTAAAATCCACTAATTCTAACACATGGCTCACAAACATATGCCAGCCCAACACTCTTGTCAAAGTACCACTTGACAACTAATTCAGAGATTCTACCCAACAGAGCATTATTTCTCAAAATCTGAACAGCCAAGCTTCTGGCAGAATTCCACCTAGGCTGCTCAGTACAAAGACCAAATGAGAAAGAGGTTCTTCAAGAACTTCAGAGTTTGGATCTAGTTTTTTTGGTTTTTTTTTTTCTTCAGGAATTTTTCTCCTATGAGTTGCTAGGGAACTAATGGCTGGGTACTTAAGAGAACAAAAGCACCTGGCCAGAGTCTTTCTTCTTGACAGGGCAGGAAAAATTTCTCTCATGGAAGCAGGGACAACTCGAGATTTGGGGACTGAAAAGGCAAGGGCCGGGGGAGGGCTCGCTCTCTTGCTTGGGACCCTCGGAGCCGGAAGGTTGGAGCTGCTGTGTGCTGAACCCACGGCCACTGAGAAACCAGCACGGAGCTGCTGGTCTTTCTGTTCTCGCTGTGTCCGAGGATCCTGCAGCGGCACCGACACCAGCTGCCCCCGAGGGTTTGTGAAACAAAGCCTCTCCTCCATCCCTCCCTGCCCCAGGCAGCCGCCATTAACACGCGTTACCTGGGCCAGCACCGGAGCGCCCCCTGCAGCTGCAGAGGAATCACCACACCCGGAGCACCCCCTGCCAACTGTGACTGGAACTGCACCAAAAGGGAAAGGTGCCTGAAGCCGAGCAGGCTGCCACTGGGTTTCTGGTTCTGTTTGTTGGTTAACGCCATAGTTGTTATCTGTTAGCTTTGTTTTAGATACTAATAAAGAACTGTTATTCCTATTCTCATATCTTTGCCTAAGAGCCCCTTGATTTCAAATTTATAATAATTTGGAGGGAGAGGGGTTACAGTTTTCCATTCCAAGGGAGGCTCCTGCCTTCCTTAGCAGACACCTGTCTTTCAAACCAAGACAACATTTTAGGCTTAATTTTTCATTCCCAAGAAATAGCTCACAAAGAATGAAGGACTGCTAGTGGAATCTATGATTTGGTAATTCCTGGTTCATCTTTGCTAGAAGCAGAAACAATTCTCCAGGACACATAATTTTTTCTTAGGTATTGTCGTGGGGTAACCTTAATTGAAGTACCCAGTACAGAAGGAAAGAAGTCGAGCCAGAAATGACGTATCCAAAAGAAGGTATTACAGTTTCCGTCTCCAGAACTCGTAAAACCAAGAGAGAATCTGAGGAAGGTCCCTTTTAGACTTCTGGCTTACTGAGAGAAGACGTTGCTCTCCCCCCTCCACACCACATGGTGAGGTACGGCCAAGCCACGTGGCCTGCCTGCCGGCCAAGATGGCACAGAGGAAGAGGGGGAGTAGGGGATGCCGAACCGGCCTTCAGTTCATCATGGCAGCTGAGGGCAAGGAAAGCCAGGTGGGCTCCGCTCTGCTCCAGCCTAGCTGAGAAAGCCTTGCTCTGTTGCCCCAGGCCAAGCTGACTCAGCCCCGCCGGCCCGGGCTGGGCTGGCTCCGCGGCGCGGCCCAGTGTGGGAGAGGGCTCGGGCTGGGCCCCCTGCGACTCAGACGCGGCTTGGATGGAGAGCAGCGAAGGCGGGCTCCTCTCCCTCAGCTCAGGTGCTGGGAATGCTACACTTTAACAACGCGGGTAGAGGTCATGTGACCATCACTCGGCTGAGAGACAAATTAACCTTTTCAATGTCAGGATGGGACTTGAAAACATCCATTTTCCCCTGCACAGAAAGAGAAAGAGTGAGGACACCTGCAAAAAATACAACATAAAGACTCCAAGTTAATGAATGAAGCAAGGCCTATATCCAGAGGGGGAGGAGATGAGGAGTGCCCCAACTTTGAGGCTGAAACTTCTTTTGTAAAGACATGTTGATAAACTCGGCTATAATATTCCCTGTAATATGAGAGTAATGGTCCAAAAGAGTGAAAAGCGGGGGGATGTAATGTTCTAGCTGCAGCTAGTGGATTAAGGCTCCTATGTAAAGATTCCTTGCCCTGGGAATAATAGAAGAAGACTTATTTTGCAAATAATGAGAAAAGGGGATTTCGTTGCCACTGTAGTAGAACTGCTCATCCTCAAAAGAGTACCTCAGCGACTGTCATATACCCACTGTAGTAGTTCTGGGAAAGCTATTAAAGTGAGAGGGATTTTCCAGAACAAACAGATTTTTTCCTTCCGGGCAGCTGCTTGTTATGGGGCTGAAAACCATAAGAACTGTATTTCCGATGGGGAATCAACATGGTAAAGCAAGATAAAACTTCTCTCCCTACATGAACTGAGAAAAGAGTATTCCAGAGGTGGTAAACTAACTAAAAGTTGAAGTGTTGTCTTTTTGTATAGTCAGTGGGAAAGAAATGGAGAGGTGGGGGGGGGGAAGCAGGATGTTCTAAAGGTTTTGTTCTGGTTCCTGATTTTTATTATTCCTTTTTTTTAAAGTCTGTTAATAAATTCCCTTTATATTCCTTAAAGTCAGAACCTGCTTTACCTACTTCTAATCCTTATCTCATAACGAAATTGAGTAATTTTAGTAACAGTGTGGGTGTTTAACCAAAAACTCGAATTGGCAAACTCAAACCACTACAGGTATTTAAGTTTTAACAATGACTACTTCCTTCCTCTAAGACTTAATGGCATAACTGTCCATCTCAGAGATCATCAACTGCAGTTCTGAAGGACAAAGACAAGTTCCCTCACAGATTTCATGAGGCATCTGCTCTCTTTCCTTACAATAGTTTGGTTGAATTTAATCAGAAACTCTACCATCTTTTCTGGTAGTTTGTTGAAGGTTGGATCTAGTTCTTTTCCTCAGGAATTTTTCTCCCATGGGTTGCTAAGACACAAATGACTGGGTACTTAAGAGAAACAAAGCACAAGGCTAGAGCCTTTCTCCTTGGCAGGGTGGGGTAGAATTGCCCCTCATGGAAGCAGAGCCTGACAACGGGAGATTTGGAGAGACTGAAAAGCAAGGGCAGGGGGGAGGTCACGCTCTCTTGCTCGGGACCCTCGGAGCTGGACGGTCAGAGCTTCTGTCTGCTGAACCCATGGCCCCCTGAGAAGCCAGCGCGGAGCTGCCGGTCTGTCTGCTGTGAGTCTCTGCCCTCTGCCCCATCCGGAGCCGACCTGCCTGCCACCAGCCCGCTCTGAGTTTTCTCCGCTACATTGTAGCGGGGTTTTTCCCTGCACGTGGAGACCCCTTACCGTCCCAGCTCCCTGTGTCTGGGGACCCTGCTGCGGCACCGACACCAGCTGCCCCCCCCCCTCCCGAGAGTCTGTGGAGCAAGGGCTCTCCTCCATCCCTCCGTGCTTCGGGCAGCCGCCATTGCCGTGTGCTACCTGAGCTCACGCCGGAGCACCCCTGCAGCCACCGGGGAATCACCACACCCAGAGCGCCCCTGCAGGCTGTGACTGGAACTGCACCAAAGGGAAAAGGTGCCTGAAGCCGAGCAGGCTGCCACTGGGTTTCTGGTTCTGTTTGTTGGTCAACGTTATAGTTGTTGTTATTTCTTATCCTTGTTTTAGACAGTAGTAAAGAACTGCTATTCCTATTTCCATATCTTTGCCTGAGAGCCTCTTGATTTCAAATTTATAATAATTCGGAGGGAGAGGGGTTACAGTTTCCCATTCCAAGGGAGGCTCCTGCCTTCCTTAACAGACACCTGTCCTTCAAACCAGGACATAGTTCTGGGTAGCTTTTCAACATCAAACAACCTTGGAACTTAAGATAATGTCTTAGGTTACAACGGTACGTATTTTATCACCATCTTCATGGGATGTTGGGGCCAAATGGGGCAGTGTTCCTGGCTCATCCCTGATGGCCCCAGGGCATGTCTTCTAATGGGCCAGCTGTTGGAGCCAGGTGGGGCACTTTGCTTTGCTCATCCCTGATGGCTGCAGTTAATGGGCCATTGAGTCCCACTGATAAAACTACATCATCCCATTGTGAGATGCTCTGCCCAGGGTGAGGAACCAAGCATCTCTATCTGGATATAATCTGGATTTTGAAACACCACAAGTCAGCTTTTCCACTGGATTCCCAGAGGAAGACCAGACCCTTCTACACCACCACTGGACCTTCAGAGAACTACACCTTTCCACAGGATCACTGCTTCAACAGAACCACATCTATCACTCTCAGAGGACTGCAGCCACCATCTAATTGGACTGCTACCAACACCCTGACCGACAGGGTGTCAGGTTGTATTCTGACTCTGTCAGTGTTTTTGTACTATTGCATTTATTTTAATTTTTCTGATAAATTGTAGTTCTGACTTTGAGTCTCTCACTGATTTGCTTTCAAACTACCACAGATATGAAGAAACACTAACTTGTACTTACATACTAAAAACAAAAAAAAAAACTTTGGAAAAAATACAACAGCACATTCAAGTAAACATTATTTCCAGCAGAGAGAGAGGTAGATTTTGCAGATTCTGCAAATTCTGCAAGATCTGAGTCAGCATGTTTCTTTTTAGCCTTCAACCCTATGAGCCACTTGTTCTGTGAGAGTTTTCCATTCAAATATGTTTGTTATTACAAGGATGCAAGCACAAATACTCTTTCTGCAGCACGAGCCAAGAAATGAAGTTTCATATAATCAGCTGCATCAAATATTTCTGCATGCAACACTGCCTTGTGGCTTGAACATGGAGGAACCTTGAAGGCAGCAAGATGACTGCCAGAAGAACCCTATAAAACATCACACTAAACATCACAGGAATATTATTCCAGCTCAGAAGAATGGCAAATACCTTTGGTCTTAGTGCACAGTCTCCTTGTCTACTCTTTGGCCACTAAACAACCAGGCATGCAATGCAGTAGGAAAGGTTACTCCTAAGCAGCTTGAAAGTTCAGCCATCAGTCAACAGGCAGCTGCACTAGACCTGGGCTGCTACAGTTTATTCCTAACCCAGGTTGAACCAACAACACTCCAATTTCTGTGTTTTCATATACTAACACGTAAAATTCTACATTTATACTCCAAAGCATGTGCAAGAAAGGAATCAAGATAGAAGTCAGTGTGTCAGGCCTTTGGAACTCAACCTTGAACAAAAATGAAGAAAAAATGTGTCATGGGTTAAACAGGTGGGAAAGTGCCCAACACTGCAGTTGATGTCTTGCCCTCTTTGAGCTTTGAACTACTGTGACCTCCCATTATGCACATATTAAATATTGCTTCAGACTACAGGAGAAGAAAAACAGAAGCAACTTTCAAGCTACAAGCTATTGGAGACAGAAACCAGGCATGCTTTGTTTTCTGTTAATCCTAAAATCAAAGCAGGAGGAGCAATCAAAGGTTAGGTTTAAATAGAAAATGCCCTGCAATTCTTTTCATACACAAATATAGAAACAGATACCTGAAAATAAAGGTGTGTAAATGACACAGCAGTCTCCAGACAAACTCAGGGAAACAACAGCTCTGCAAAACTGTCAGTCATGCCTGCTTCAGGACAGAAACAGACAACTCTTAAAACAGTTTCTCTTTCTGTTCCCATCCATCAGCACCAGAGCACTTACCAGGTAGAATGTGTCTGAAATAGCTGCTCTCCAGGTGAGGGTATGGTGGTGGAGGTAGGGTGTAGTTTCTCTCTGGTATACCACACATCACTCCTCGATCCCCAATACCCATTGGGAGCATCAGAGACAGAGCGGAGGGCAAGGAACTCAACGAGGGGCCCAGGTTTGGAATTGCAACAGGCAAGCCTGCAAGAGAAAATGCACATTTAAATTCAACGGAACTCCATGAGTTTATGAACACATGAGCTAACAAAGAGATTACTAACTCCCCAGGAGATCTTGCCCTAAGGAAATACAGCATGCCACTCAATTATCACAGCATTGAGAGGCATGCCTGAATATGGCTAGATCTTTTCTGGATACGTTTCGTAGGGCTTGCTTCTATTTGACAATTGTAATGGACTTTTGTCTGTGCAGTACCCTGGAAAGAAGAGCTATGAAAACAGTTTTGCTTTTCAGGTCATTTTTCACCTGAGAGAAATTAGACATAGATGGAGACAGATTTTCAGCTACAGTTCTAATTTCAAAGGATTCTGATGCTACTCACCCACAGTGCAAACCACCCCATTAGAACAAAACGAGGCTCCCACTAAAGTGTAAGCCTGACAAGCACTCGTGCCTTTTGCTTTGCCCACATAAGCAACGATTTATGGGTTCCCCTTTCCCAACTCTGCATCATTTCACTACCTAAGATACAATTTGCTATCAGAGCAGGCACTGTTGCCCAGTTATGAGCATTGCTGTGACAGCAGAACACAGAGCAGGAGCTGCAATACCCCGTGTGGGACCCTCCCCCATTACCTGGTGCAGGTATGGTGTTGTGAGTGGGTGACGCTGCCAAGCCCAAGTGACTTCCCGAGACTGGCAGGGCATTGCTCACAGAGGAGGAGGTCAGCTGGTCCATCCCTACAGGACTCAAGTTCATTTCATTCATTCTGGAGACAGGGAACAGAGAGGGGAGCAGGAAAAAGAAACAGATGCAAAAGCATTCCTGATTACTGACTGAACTGTGGTGAGGAAGGGTTGAGCAAACAAACTCAAAATCTGATATTAGCATATAAGAACCCTGCCTTAAATCTAAGCATAAAACACATCAGTCACTCACTCTGTCATCATACATGATCAATACATATTGATCATATTAGACAGCAATAATCAGGATTAAAGAACGGTTCAGAAAGACAAATCAGACCACAGCTTTTTCCTTGCCATCCAGAAAACAGTGTCTTACTCCTAGCAGTAAAAGCCACTGTGATTAAACTATTGTGAACACAGATCCATTTACAAGCTGAATGTCAGAAAGACAACAGCACCTGATTTATATTTCATGGCTTCTGGACAACATATCCACATTCAAAACCCAGACTCTGGGGAAAGATCACTTCAAACTTGTAATGGGCACAAAACCTCTAATTCACCATCAGTTCAAACCAGGCCAGCAGTGACACAAGTTGCCACTGCGGAACAGTCGTAAAACAGTTTTAACAGACTGCCTAAGTCTGGTTCTGTGTGCTCCCATCGCACTGAAAACTGGCACCATGGATGACATTTCAGGGATCAACCACACTGCTCAACTGGGCACACACCATACCAGTAGCTGCAGGAACCACCCAATGCAGAGTTTGAGGGTCGGTTTCAGACGGCCGGGACAGATGAGAGATCTCTGAAGTCGAGTTGTAGAGCATGAGGTTTATTGTAAGAGAATGTTGATATAAGAGACCTGCTGAGAGCTGCCAGACGAAGCCCGGAGCAGGTCAGAGAGACAAGAGAAGAGCTAAGAGCAGGGATCTAAGAGAGTTGAGAGCGAAGGTCTAAGAGAGCAGTTAAGAGAGAGGATTTAAGGAAGTTAAAAGAAGAGAGCTAAGAGAGCTAAGAGAGGTTGAAGAAGAAGAGAGCGAGCTTGTCGCTTACAATACAATAAATCATCTTCTGTGTTGAATATTCTAATTTTCATTAACCAATCTAGAACAAACTACAAATCTTATAACATTTGCATACAGCCTATGAGAACTATTGCATTACCATACAGTGTTATATTTTAAACCCTAAAAACTGCTTTTTGGACCCTCTGCCAAGTTGTTAGGGTCTGCTCTGACCCTTGGACCTGTCTGCAAGCAGAGGGTATTGTTTAATCAAAGGGGGGATTACCTGCAGGCAGCCATGCCATTGTTTTCTAGTTGTTCAGTAACTGGAGTTTGGTATCTCAAAGCTTGTCTTCATTTCAATCTCACTTATAGTTTCTACATTCTCAGCATCTTTTGCTAGGTAATCATATTTATAAGGCTTTCTTATTTCATCTTCCCCAACAACCCAACACCCCAAACCCTCAGCCTTGGTAGAAACCATGTCAGCTTGGAGCACATAAGTCCTTTGGGGTCTCAACCTGCACATGCAGCCCAAACCAGTCTACGGGGATGGGGACACCAAGGAGACACGGTCTACTCACACTTGTCATAACTTTGCAAGCCCTGCCTGACCTACGCTGTGCCCACCCCGGCCCTCCTACCCACACACCAGGTCTAAGCAGCAGCTCTTAGGGCCAGCCAGATCAGCTGACCCCACAGCAGCCACACATGCAACACTGTCCAGGCTGACCCAGGCCTCCCACATGGCCTTTGCCAGCCGCAGGCCCAAGGGCCACAGTACTGATGGAGAGCTGGGGCTTGGGCTGCCACTCCGGCAAGGAAAGGTACCACTCATCCAGGTAAAACAGCCGAATCCACCAAACTCACGCAAGTTAACAGTACAAGATCTCAGCTTGGAAGGAGCCCGTAAGGAACATCGGCTCCACTCGCAGCTCCGAGCAGACCACCTGCCACCCGGAGGGCTGAGCCCAAGCGGAGTCGCCGACTTCCACCTCGGCTCTGCCCACCTTTCTCACCACGCACTCTCGCACGCCTGCCTGTCGCCAGGGACGGCTCTGCAGAGACGGGGCCGAGGGCTGCGGCTGCTCGGCGGAGCAGGGCATTTCCCCCCAGCCCAGGAGGCTGCTGAGGATGGCGATGCCCGAGGGAGGGAACCACCACCCTCGCCCGTGCCCGAGCCTCGGGGCCTGCGGGAGGCGCCGAACGCTTGAGGGACCCCCTCCTCTGCTCGCCCCCTCGGCCGGGTTCCCCACGCGGTCCCGCCCGCCTCTCCCGGTGCCCCGCGGCGCTTACCTGGGGTGCATGGGGCCCGGCGGCGGAGCGCCCGGAGCCGCATCAGGGCCCTGCGCCCCGGCCCACCGCCTGCCCCCGGCGCCGGCTCCGGCCCCAGCCACGGCCAGGCCGCAACCCCCAGCGCCGCCGCCTCATGGGCGGGACCCGGGCGGCGCGGGCCCGGCACGGGCGGGGAAGGCGGAGGGAGGGAGCCGGTGCCGCTTCCGCCGCCGAGCGCCGGAGCCAGGAAGCGACGGCACCGCCCCGGGGCTCGGCCGTTCCCCGCCCCGCGCCAGCGCCTAGCCCGGAACCGGCCCGGGGCTTCCCGTGCCGCCGCTTCCAGAAGGGTGCGGTGCTTGCTCCAGTTTTCTACACAGCATTCCCACACAATATTCCCAGCTATCTCACTGCTTTCGCATTACACCCTGTAGTATATGTTGCAAAATAATTAGTGCTAAAATTTAAGATTACAGCATTTTACTGAATTGAGAGAAAGCACAAATAGCGGAAACAGGTGGTCGCCAAAAATTGTGCATTTGAAGGGATTTCTGTCTGAATAAGCCCTGGCGAGATGCATTCGATTTGCATTCCACAGATAAGCATTTCGTGGGACTTCCTCATCTGGCAGAGCTCCAGGATATGTATTCTACATGCGTATAAACAAAGATATGGCTCCAGAATATGGATTCCATGTGTGCATATACAATATACGTCGCCAGAAACTCATTCCATCAGCAAAATCGACTACTGATTTCAGGAACTGTCGTCAGACATGGTGGAAAGACAGGAAAAAACTACATTGTTGTATTGAAAAGATAAAATTAACAAAGAAGAAAAAAAGGTATAAAAAGACACCTCATGGAAACTGCAGCGGGGAACTGGTGAGATTCGAACCGACAGGGTTTCGGACCCAGTTCACCCCAACGCCGATCGCCTGGCTCGGCGTTGCTTTTGCTTCGTGGCTCTTTTCTAATTTTATATTTTGATTTTAAATAAATTCTCTTTATTAATAAAATTGGCTGATTCGTTTATAACAAACTTGGTGACCCCGACGTGATCCAAATCTCGGTTCTGCGGTTTCCCCCTCCGATCAGGAGGCGCCCCGCTAATTTAGCGGCCTGGCAGCAGGGGAGAGCCGGCGGAATCAGTTGGATTCCGAACAGCAAATTAAGATAAAAGCCATAAGCAAAAGGGAAAAGAGGAACGAGATCGGAGCTCCCAAGGACACTTAAGAGGGGACAGCCCTTGGGACCGCGGCGCATTTTTTAATTCGTAAAATTATACGTGCATGGAGATCCACGCGGGAAAAGGGTCCGTAAGTACTGCGGGTTGAATGAGGGTGGCTGAGCGTGTGCATGAGACGCGATAATATCACGAAGCGAGAGTGGACCCCAAAAACCGCAGTTCCGGTGTCCCGCGAGGGTCCCCGTCGGTCACGGGGGAAGCGCATCTGACGGGAAACTCATTACACACGCCAAATCCGAAACTCGGGAAAAGTTCGGACTTCAGCCACAGGAAGGCTAGAGGGAAAGGGACGTCCTCAGGAACTTGAGAGACTGGTAAGCCCTCTGTGCCTAGGACCGGGAAGGTCCAGGGGGGAGAAAAGTTGAGAGGAGTAAAAAGGGAGCTTTTACCAAATCAAAACCACGCGGGACGGACCTCCGCTGGTCACTAGAACGGTAATCCAAAAATTAACTGAACACGGTGTGTACCAACCACTGTTAAGAATAAGCGTATAAATGTGTAACTGAGTGAGACGTAACACAAAGCTGAGAAGCGAGTGTATGTCTCTAATAAGTGCATTTCCGGTCTCCCGCGAGAGATCTGGTCCCTGAAGGAAAAACGCGATTAAAGAGTCAGAGCGTAATACCTTATAAAATGGGGAAAAGGAAAAGCAAAACCGGGGGGGGGGGGGTTCAGGTAAACCTGTAGGAGAAAAGAGAGTAATCTCCCAGAAATTCCCCAGGATAGTCCGCGGGGAGTAATGCTGGAATACTGGGAAGAGTGCCCCTCAACAGAAAAATACTGATGAAATTGGTGATTCAAATGTTGAATTACATCTTAACCAAAACACCAGACTTCTACCTCTTAAAGAGAGGAATTGCAGAACTTAAATTGAAATCCCTAATTAAAACTGAACTCTCCGAGGGACCCCAAAGTGGTCAAAGGAGATATACGTTCACATTCCCCTGCAATTCGCTACCATCACCAAATCTCCAGGAAAAGTATAAACATCTGAGGAGATTTGGTTTCACCGGGAAAAAAGAAATATTATGGGAAGGTATGGAAAGTTTTAGATTCGGGACTGTGAGTATGCTACTATATTGATGTTATAAACGAATCAGCCAATATTATTAATAAAGAGAATTTATTTAAAATCAAAATATAAAATTAGAAAAGAGCCACGAAGCAAAAGCAACGCCGAGCCAGGCGATCGGCGTTGGGGTGAACTGGGTCCGAAACCCTGTCGGTTCGAATCTCATCAGTTCCCCGCTGCAGTTTCCATGAGGTGTCTTTTTATACCTTTTTTTCTTCTTTGTTAATTTTATCTTTTCAATACAACAATGTAGTTTTTTCCTGTCTTTCCACCATGTCTGACGACAGTTCCTGAAATCAGTAGTCGATTTTGCTGATGGAATGAGTTTCTGGCAACATATGTTATTTATTGTATATGCACACATGGAATCCATATTCTGGAGCCATATCTTTGTTTATACGCATGTAGAATACATATCCTGGAGCTCTGCCAGATGAGGAAGTCCCACGAAATGCTTATCTGTGGAATGCAAATCGAATGCATCTCGCCAGGGCTTATTCAGACAGAAATCCCTTCAAATGCACAATTTTTGGCGACCACCTGTTTCCGCTATTTGTGCTTTCTCTCAATTCAGTAAAATGCTGTAATCTTAAATTTTAGCACTAATTATTTTGCAACATATACTACAATCCCTCCCCTTTTATATTAAAATATTAATTCGTGCTTTTACAGTAAGTTTGATTAGGTTTGCTTATTACACAATCTTAATTTCGTCCTTCTACATTTATAAGACTTAGCAATTACATTTCTACATTATTATGTAAATGAATAACTTCTTATCTAAAGTTCTACAATAGTTTTATTGAACAGGGTACTGATTAAAACTTCAAACATTTTTTATGTCTGTTAAAATTCATTTTTTACTCGTCTCATGATTGTTTTTCATACATTTCGTAATTTCTTTGCAAGTTGTATAGATTACTTTTTCTTCTGCTTATGTGGGCTTCAAACCTAGTTAAAGCTTCAGTAGCTTTACTTTTTCTCTCTTCTTTTCTTAATTTCATTATCTTAGATGCCTTGGGTGCTTGGCCAAGTTTTCCCATAGCTAATTCAGGATCCATAGGCGTTGTTATTTGCATACTTTGGACAACAGAATGGATGAGTCGGATGAAGCATGGTACTAAACAAGGTAAAAACAGTAATTTTGCCGTGGAACATAATATGAAAAATCTCACCTTTTTCTACTAAGTTCTTCCTCCGAACAATTGGTCCCACCATGAGGTTTGGAGGATGGAATTCCGTTTTTGTACTGGCACATGTGCGACTTTCTTGATTTTTGCCACAAGATTTTTGATAGTTTCTTCATAGTCATTTATTTTTCCACAGCATTTAGATTCATTGAATTTCTCACAGACCCCTCTTTCTTCAGCTAACAAGTAGTCTAAAGCTATTCGGGTTTGGTATATGAATGCTCGCATTTGGGAATGCTGTTTCACTAATAATTCGAGAGCGTCAGAGGTATGATTTGATACAACTTCTACTACAGCCTGGAGTCTTATTAGTCGATTTAGTAGGTAAATAGGGGTCCTATATCCTCAGCTTCTATCTTGAGCCCAAGTTGCTGGGCCATATTATGTTATTATTTTTTCTGCTGGCCATTCGTCTTCTCTCTATTTTTGATTCCCTCCTGCTTTCAGAAATTCTAGGTTCAATTCTTTCTTTTCTTTGTTTAGGATCTCATATAGGGGTGCTCCTAGTAGATTATTCTTGGACTTTGGTAGCATAAAGAAGGAGGGTCTAATTATCCTTAATGTACAGGATTCTCTCTACTTGCAGGGTAGTTCACTGTAAGCTTTCTCCCCGCAAATCCAATATATTCTATTAGGTGCTTTCTATGGTTTATTTACAGCTTCTGGTTTTTCTCAGTAATCTTCTAAGTCTTTCAAAGTTTGGTAAGGGTTAGTCCCAGGGCTTCTGTGCCAACATAACTCAGTTTGGTCATTCTATTCTCAGTTTGTTCCCCTGGTCTGACTCCAATACCTGGCAGGGCTTTTTGGTTGCCAGACCTTTGAGTTATTATTTGAGTGCACTGCTAGAGTGGACAGACAGGGAGTATATCCCATTACTTCAGTATATCTTTTTCTTTTCTTGCTGATACAGACTGTTTTAATTATTTTATTATCTAAAACCTGCCCCTCGGGTCGTTTTAATGTTTTAGAAATTTGAGTATGATTCTATCGTAGAGGTTGTTCTGGAGCTAGACTCTCACTTTTCTATGGCCATTTTTTGGCTGATTTAAGTCCTCCACAGATTCAACAATTGGATAATTTTAATTCTGTGGCAATTTCTTGCACTAGGTTTACAAAAAGATTCTTATTTGAGGAGGGTAAACCCCAATTGTTATACTGTTGTTCTAACTGATCATATTGTTTACTTAATGTCTTCAATTTTTCTTGCTCTGTTCTTCTCTTCTTTGTTTCTGACTCTTTTTTCTTTAATTCTTGAGCAATTTGTTTCATCTTAGTCTCTGGATTTACCCCTTTCTCGTCTCTTGCAAAACAAAAAATTTTGTTATATCGCAAGCAAATTCGTTCATCATTATTGATGCCTGAGGGATTTTTTCTGCTTTTTCTCCTGAATATGTCGTACCCTGTTCCCTATATTCACAAGTATTAGCATGCATACTTGTGATGCTTTAGGTGATAGTTTAGCCTGGTTTCATGGTGTTTAGTAGGCCGGTAGACTAAACACCCCTGAAGCCACGTAGAGCTAGAGACCAAACACCCTGTTTTCGTGAGCCCTCAAGGTCTCCTAGTAGGATAGATTTTGCAAATTAGAAGTTAGCCCACCCAGGCCCCTTATTGGGCCCTCCTGGTAGATATGCTAATGTGTAGAGTCTTTAATTGTATACTGGATTAGGAGGAAGGGGCTTTTGCGGCGTGTTCTACCTGGACGGCAGAAGCCATCGAACAGGATCCTATTAAAATACCGAGGTAAACAACCCCCAACCCTTTCACTGTGTCTGAGCCTTTATTTCCTGAGACCAGAAAAAGGCATCATTATCGTTGAGGTAATTAGTCTGTAAGCCCTCCTCCTTAGTAGAAAATCTTAGGTTATATTTTGTATTTTCTCCAACCCAGTATGTTTTCCCACCCGCAGTGCACATTTTTAATTGGCTGCGATCATAGCATATTGTACTGACTTGGGAATGTGCCTAAAATATTGATTCTATCTTCTTCTCGATTCATACGGAATGGTAACATTTGTCACAGGTGGGTATCACAGGCTTAACTGCTCGTTTGTATAACGCATGAGTTACTACTTTCTTATGTTTTTTTTATGGACTGCGTTTTTAACCTCTCATCCTTAGGAATTGCTTTCGGGTCATAGCAGATTATTTTCTCGTCTGATTGACATATTTTGTATTGAGTGCCATTATGTATGCAGCTTCCTGTCTTATTACCACTTTCGCAATCATCGTGGGTTTGGTATGTTATGGTCTTTATAGCCACCTGTTCTGTTAGGGTGGTCTCAAAGTACTGTTCATATTTTTTGACTGGGCTCTGCTTCCCAATATTGAGATGATTTTCAGGGAGCAGACTGGCCGTCTTGTCCATTATTAGACTCAGGACCATCAGGATTCCCCACAGGCATACTCCTCTGCCTCTGCCTATGCCCACGGGGTTGCCACCCGTGGTGAGGAAGTCCATCTTCTCGGCAGCAGGGGTATTCTTCAGGGGACCCATAATTGGAACGAGCCGCATACCTCCTTTTAAAGATGCCCCACCTTGATAGTTTGACTGCATCGGCACTACAGGGTACCTTGTTTGACCGTTGGCACTCGATTACTAGGGCCTGTGCCTTTGAGTCTAATTTACCCTTCACCGCTTTTTTGAACAAGCGATACCACTCTGGAGAGTCTAATTATAATATGCCTGCATTAGTAGCGACTAATAAGGTATGGGGGGTTAAAGCATATTCCTCTTCCAAGCACTTTGTACAAAGTTCTTTTGGTTTATATCCCCTCTTACAATGTGTAACCCAAATTTCTTGACAATAATTACACTTAAAATGAACAAATGGATAACACTCGCATCCTGGTACCGAACAACTTATCTTATCCCCTTCAGTCATTCAGTATGTCGGTGCAGTTTTATCTTCAAGCTTCCTGGAGGGGAAGTTACTTTCCATTCAGGTGATTCCTCCTGACATTCAATCTTCTTAACTCAGGAAGCGTGCATCCAACTTTTTTCAGCCGTTCGTATTGCTGAGTCTGTGGTTAGAAGTACAAGGAAAGGACCTTCCCAGTGAGGTGTGAGAGAGATTTCTTTCCAGGTTTTAATTAACACTTTATCTCCTGGTTGTATTTTATGTATGGCAAACCCCAAAGGGGTGTTTTGCATTATTAGTCTCTTCTTCCTTAATTCTTGTAGGTTCTTATTTATAGTTATCAAATAGGGTTGAACTTGACTGTCATCCAGCTTTGGGTGTCCCACTGGCATCCCATGCTCATATGGCATCTCATAAAGCATTTCAAAGGGTGATAGTCCACTTTCAGAGTGGGGCATAGTTCTTATGTTTAGCAGGGCTAAAGGAAGGCACTTAACCCACGACATTTTAGTTTCCAACAACAATTTTGACAATTGGGCTTTTAACGTTTGGTTCATTCTTTCTACTTGCTCTGAACTCTGAGGGTGCCACGGGGTATGATATTCTCAGCGGATTCCTAAAGCATCTGCTAATTGCTTAATAACCTTTGACATAAAATGTGTCTCTTGATCTGAATCTATATAGTCTATTATACTGTATCGAGGTATAATTTCTTCCAACAATATCTTTGACACTGTCTGGTCTGTAGCCCTGGTACTAGGAAAGGTTTCTACCCAATGCGTTAGTTGATCTACCATTACTAACAGGTATTTATACCTTCCTACTTTAGGTAGTTCCATGAAATCTATTTGAACTCTTTCAAATGGGCGATATGCTAAGGGACGACCTCCTAGTAGGGTTTGTTGTAACTTGGTTCTGTTTATTTTCTGACATATCATGCACCCTTGTACTTCTTGTTTAGCTAACTCATAAATTTCCTTGCACCCAAAAAATTTCAAAAACTGCTCTGCAAGTGCCTGTGCTCCCCAATGGGTCTGTTGATGAAGCCTCTTTAAAATCTTCCTTGTATAATCTCTAGATAATAATTATCTTCTATCAGGTAATTTCCATTTACCTTCTTCCCATTTTCCTCCTATTTTTTCATATCCTTCAAATTCCTTTGAGGAGGGACATGAGGGGTATTCTTGGGTCTTATCCCCTCTGACTTCTGGAATATTTATCACCAATAATGCTGCTTTCTTAGCTTCCCTATCAGCTAAATTATTTCCCCGAGTTCGGAATTGCATCCCTACCTGGTGTCTTTTAACATGTACTACCGAAATTGCTTCTGGTCCTCTAATGGCTTCTAGGATTTGTTTTATTAATTCTTCATGAACTAACCCTCGTCCATGAGTACTTATTAAACCTCTTTCTTCCCAAATTTTCCCAAAGGTGTGGACTATCCCAAAAGCATATTTGGAGTCAGTAAAAATTGTCCCTCTCTTTCTTTTTAGCCTTTTAAGTGCTTGTAAAACTGCATATAATTCACAAGCTTGCGCTGACCAACTAGCACTTAGGGGTCCTGACTTTACTACTTTTCCTGACTTCCCATCTACTATCGCATACCCTGATTTTCTTTTCTCTTCTATAACCTTAGCTGATTCATCTACGAACCATTTTTCTTCATCCTCTAATTCTTCTTCTAAGTCTTGTCTTATATTTGTCTGCAGTTCCACTACCTCTACACAGTTATGATTATATTCTTCTAGGGCCTCACCAAACAGGAATTGTGCCGGATTTTGAGCGGTAGTTGTTCGCAACTCTAAATCAGGAGAATTAATCAATATGGCCTTATACTTCAAGAGTCTAGTATCTGTGAGCCATTTGTCTGCTTTCTGTTGTAAGATGTTCCTTACATTATGGGGGGTATATATTACCAATGGTGCTCCAAAGGTGACCTCCTTAGCTTCTTCTACTAGTAATGCCACTGCCACTATTGCTTGTAGGCAGGTGGGCCAGCCTCGACTCACGGGATCTAACAGTTTTGACACATACCCCACAGGCTTTTTGGCTCCAGCCCAATCCTGTGTTAATACTTTATGGGCAGTATGATTACTAACATCTACAAACAACTGGAACTGTCTCTTCACATCAGGAAGGCTCAACACTGGAGCAGCTATAAGTGTCTCCTTTAATTCTCTAAATTTTTCTTTGTCTTGTTCTGTTTATTTTATTTTCTCGGTAGTCAGTTTCTTATATAAAAACTTCACTTTTCCACTATACTCTTCAATCTACTGTTTACAATATCCTAAAAGTCCTAATAGCTGCCTGACTTCCTTTTTTATCTGTGGAGGGGGTAATGCAATGATTTCAGCTACTTTTTCGGGGTCTAATTTTTTCTTTTCTTTTGTGATCTAGTGTCTTAGATACTTGACCTCTGGCTCTGTAAACTGTAACTTTGATTTTGATACTTTTAATCCTTTTTTTCTTAGGAAATTTAATAATGCTATGGTGCTTGCCCTTACGTCTTTCTCCTTTGGACCAGCTATTAATAGGTCATCAACATACTGCAAAAGTTTGGTGCCTTCTACTGGCACAAACTGACTTAATAACTGTTCGAGTGCTTGCCCAAACAGATGGGGAGCCTCTACAAACCCCTCTGGTAAAGATGTCCACCTAAATTGTTGCTTCCTATTTGTTTCAGGGTCCTCCCACTGAAAGGCAAAATAATCCCGGCTCTCTTCGGCCAATGGACAGGTCCGAAAGGCATCTTTCAAGTCAATTATGCTATACCAGATGTCTTTAGGGGAAATTCGGTTTAAGAGGGTATATGGATTTGCTACTACAGGGAAACGTGTTCTTGTTCTCTCATTTATAGCTCTTAAATCTTGCACTAGCCTAAAGCTTCCATCAGTTTTCCGTACAGCTAAGATAGGCATGTTATGCCTTGACATGCACGGTTCCAAAGTTCCTCTCTCCACTAATCCGTCTATCACAGGTTTTAATCCCCTCCTTCCTTCCATGGAAATGGGATACTGTTTAATTCTAATTGGATCCTTTGGCCTCTCTATTTCAATAGAAATAGGTTCCATCTCCAACCTTCCAGCTTCTCCCTGGGTATACCAGACTTTGGGATCAATCTTCTTCTCATCTTCTTCAGTTAATACATACATACTTACTACTAAATCTGGTCCTTGTACTACCAGATTTATTCCTAAAGGTACAATTAAATCTCTTCCTAATAGATTATAATTTGCTTCTTCAACTAACAACATGTTCCCTAAACAAATTTTTGTTCCTGACTCTATTTCTACATCTTTAATAACTGGGACTTTGAAGGGTTCCCCTTTAGCCCCTATTACCATCATTGTGTCTTTGCTTTGTTTGCACCCTCTTGGTAGTTTCTGGACCATGGAACATTCAGCCCCTGAGTCAACTAGAAAGGATATTTCCTCCTTTTGGAGTCCTATTTTTAATTTTATCAAGGGCTCTTTAGATGTCCTGGAACCTAAAATAAAAAGCCCCTGATATCCCTAGTCTTCCTGAAAAATCTTCTCATCCTTTATTCTTTTTCTGCAATCCCTTTTTAAATGCCCCTTCTTCTTGCAGTAATAGCATTCAGGGGGTTCCCTTTGATCCTCAGATATCTTTCTTTGTGGGACCAGTTGCTTTTTTTGGGTTCCATGGGTCTGTGCTGACTCCACAGGGCTTTGGGGACGTTCCAGTTTTTGAACTTCCCTAACGGCTGCAACCCAAACTTTCGCTTTAGTCCTCTGTTTCTCTTCATCTCTCCTCACATACACTTTTTGAGCCTCCTTCAATAATTCTTGTAACCCCCTTTCTTGCCAATTTTCTAATTTTTTTAGCTTTTTCCATATATCTCCCCATGATTTTGCTCCAAATTGAGTTTTTAATAATACCTCTCCTATTAGAGAATTTGGGTCTATTCTTGAATAAACCTGCAGGCTTTTTCGTAACCTTTCTAACCATTCTGTGGGGGTTTCGTCCTTCCCCTGGTATTCTCCTGTGGGGATGGATAAGGCTGACAGCAGGCCTGAAAGCCTCTCGGACATGGACTTGAAAGCGATCAGAATTTACCCGTGAGAAAGCCCCGTGAGAAAGCAATGGTATGAACACCTGCAGCCACAGTGGGGGACAGCCAAGAAGATAACCAGGGAAGATGTTTTGCACCCAGAGATGGCCTTGCGGAAGAGCATCAAGATTGTGGTGGAGGATTTATAGTGTGTAGTTGACTGCTTGTATGGCTTGTTAACATGCTGGGAAAGTTCTTGTTATGAAGATAGCTTTAGTGTTGTTTTCCACGCAGCCGATAGTAGCATGTTACAGTAGCTGGGAAAAAAGGGTATAAAGATGTTAGCATAGACTAATAAAGCACTTCTTCTTTGTCCTTGGACTACTCGCGTGTCATGTGTCCGTCTCTACTGCGACAACTGGTGACCCCGACGTGATCCGTGAGCCTGATGTGATAGGACGCGATCGGCGAACCGACGCGATCTTCGGGGTCGGCGCGATCCCTTGGCCGATTTGTTCGGGACTGAACGGGATAAAAGATAAAGGTAATCCAAGGAGCCTGCCAAGAGAGCAGGACGCCTGCTTGAAAAAGTGGGAACCGAGCAGCAGGGCAAGGTGCCGCTGGAGACGGAGCCCAACGTAGCTTGAGAGCAGAGGATTCTGTTTTGGTCGACCGAACTTTGACACCTTGATTAAGGTGAGCCGTTGGGAACAAATTTAATATGGGTAATAATTTATCTAGCCAGGAAAAGACTGTGCTGTCTACATGGAAAGTTTTGTTAAAAAGCACAGGGGCTAGCATAACAGATGATGCATTGAAAAAAATGTTATTGTGGGCAAAATCGCATGATTTTCCAGCAGATGAGAGTGTTGCTTTTAGTGTAAGCTCCTGGAAAGCAGTTGGAGATGAACTGTGGGAAGCTATTTCTCGGGGAGATAAAGAGGCACGAAAGTTGGCAACAACCTGGCGCTCGCTCTTTGATGTTTTAAAGAAACGGAGAGAGGAGCAAGAAAAGGGAGGACAACCTAATGAAAAGACAGCTATAAATCTTGTAGAGGATGAACGGATGGAGTTAGAGGGGGGAGATGGGTGCTGTTCGGAGAGAGTGGCCCCTGACCTGCCTCAGACTCAGCCTGCTTCTCCTAAAAACAGCGGTGTTGCTGAAAGGCCGTATATCTCTTGTGGTAGATAGGGACAGGCGGACGGAAGATCTCGCGATGTGACGGAAAGCAGAGAGCAGCATGGAATCTCCCTCCCTTCATTCCTGCATGATAACAGATCACCCAAAGTATGCAACCCCTCCTGAACCCAGTAGTTTTCCACTCCGTACTAACCCTAGCTATCCCACCGTCCCCTTTCTGACGTAGTGAAGCCCCCTAGACTATTTAACCTCATGAGATAAGATAATAAACGCCATTTGACCATCCACCACATTGGTGTTTGTGTGTCGTGGACCGAGTAGCTCGGGTGAGGCCGGGCTGCCGTGCTGTCGTTCTTGAACCAGGTCGCCTGCCTTCATAGCAAGAAGGCAACATAGTGGTGCCGAAACCTGGGAAGAAGAGGAGCTCAGGCTACGGGATTCACCTGGACAAGACACAGCGGCCGGAGCAGCCAAGCTGACTTCAGGCGGGGGAGACGTCCCCAAAGGACCCGCGGTAGCTATGGAGACCGTCGCAAAGGTCGTGAGTTTACTTTATAAGCAGTGGGGAATTAAGTGTAAGCTCAAGGATTTTTATCTTGCTATTGCAAAACTCCTGGAGCTTGGGGCGATTGAGCGTCCACTAGAAATATTACACCCAGAGGTGTGGGGGAAATGTACCAATGTTTTAGCAGAGGACACAAAGTCCTCGAGCAGCGGAAAAAGTCTCAAAGCGTGGGGGAAAGTAGAAACGGCTTTACGCCAAGCGCTGGAACAACAAGAGACTTGGAAAGCTGCACGTGCATGTTTATTAGCTACTCCTAAGCTGGGGGTAGGAGCAATGACACAGACCGACCCCGAGACCGTTCTATCTGAGAGGAGGGGTTCGCAGGGACCGGGCGCGCTTCCCTCCTCCCCGGACCCGAATCCAAAGGCCCCGGGGCCCCCAGAAAACCTCCCGACCCTTCCGCCGAGCCCGCCGGATCCACCCCCTGCCGCAGAAACTTCCCAAACGTCCGCGGTTTCCCCATCCGTCCCTCCGCCGCCGGTTAGCGATCCAACGCTGGAAGCACAGCAATCCGCGCGATCTTTTTGGGAGGGATTGGCAACCGAAGCCAGAGAAACCGAGAGGGCAGCTAGAGAGGGAGCGCGGGTGAACCCCTCTCCCCCGCCCTATGCAGTTCAAAATGGCGCGGGCGACCAAGGAGATGGGCGGGGCCAGGGTTTCAGCGGCGAGGAACGAACAAAGATTGCGAGTGTTCGCTGCTGCGCATGCGTGGGAAGAGAGAGCTGCAAACGCGCGGGCACGGGAGAGCGGCAGAGAGCGCATGCCCAGTCAAGAGCCGTGCTCAATGCCATTATCATTTAAAGGAGAGCCCTCCCCTTATGGGAGGCAGGGCAAGCCCAGGGGGCGGGACCGGCACCGCCCCCGGGGGGAGGAGCGGGGCCGGAGCCCCGAGAAAAAACACGGAATCCCGGAAGTGCTCTGGCAGTCGACTTCCGGCTCTGAGTCCGACAACAGCTCCGCTAGCTCTGCTGAGTTATCGGAAACTGACAGGGACACAGAGTCGGAAGAAGCAGAGCTATCACAATTTGAAACGAAAACGAATAAAGTTTTAAATTACGCCGGAAAGCAATCACAATACAAATTCACCGACTGGGGAAAGATAAAAATAGCTTGTGCAGAATGGGTGCCCTCAGCTACAGTCCATGCTTTCCCGGTGAGAACCACGGGGCAAAACGGAAACCAACAACAAGTATATGACCCAATAAACCCCAAAGATATACAAACGATTGTCAAAGCAATCTCAGAAAAGGGGATGGATTCCATCATTGTTTCTACTCTCATAGACGGCCTTTTTAGCAATTATAACCTGCTCCCCTTTGACATTAAACAAATAGGTCGCATGATTTTTGATGGGGCAGGAATGATTGTTTTTAAACAGGAATGGACAGACAATTGTATGAACCTATTAGCCCAGTCCTCTGGGGCGGGGCAACCACTGCATGGCTCGAGCTTGTCCAGGCTGACAGGGAAACATGATGAGATGATTACACCTCAGCAGCAAGCTGCACAATTGCGAGCTGAGGAAGTCAGGGCCACAACCCGAGCTGCCAGAGAAGCCATTCGTGCTGCATCTCGTGTGGTAGCTAAGCCTTCACCGTGGTCCACCATAAAGCAAACAGAGAGTGAAAGCTTCACAAAGTTTGTAGACCGCCTACAGGCAGCAGTAGACGCCTCTACCCTGCCTGCAGCAGCAAAAGGACCCGTTGTAGCAGACTGCTTGCGGCAACAAAGTAACACTGTTACCAAAGAAATCTTGCGCTCCGTTCCAATTGGAGCCAGCCTGGCTGATATGATCAAACATGTAGTTAGGGAAGAACAGCTAACCCCTTTTCAGGCTGTCGTACATGATCTAACTAGTGCAATGGCATGCTTCAAATGTGGACAGGCAGGCCACATCGCAACGGGCTGTCCCCACAAATCCCAGCCTCCCCCGGCGGGGCCTCCATCTCAAGCGCGCGTGAGAGGGCCTGTTGGGCTGCGGGAAGAAGGGACACCTCGCTAAGGAATGCAGATCCCGACCCCGGGGAAACGGGAGGGGGAGGGGGCATGTGGGCCGCACCCAGCCTCCTCCCGCTGCGAATGCAAGGCGGCCCATCTATGCCAACCCCCAGTGGGGTGGGGGACCCTCATTCCCTATGCCCCCGCAGGAGACAGCCAGTCCTGCACCCACACAAACGGTGCAAATGCAGAGTTTCACAGCACCGCCAGCAGCACCATTGCACCCACCACAGCCACAAGCCGCACTTGTGCCACAGGGCCAGCAGGGGGCGCCCCAGAGCGGAACCCCTGGGTGGCCCTGGCCATGAAAGTAGGGAAAGAGCCCCTGATAGTGTGGGGGACATGCCGCCTCTATGGCAGTCAGGATCCCCATGTCATAGGGCTTCAGTTTTGGGCAGACACGGGTTCAGATTGTACAATTATTCCCCAAGCACATTGGCCACAACATTGGCAATTTACAGAAGCCCCCCCAGTGAATGGTGTGGGAGGGCCATCCCGGGCGTGGAAAAGCACCCAGTTGGTAGCTATAACACTTCACACAAAAAAGGGACCAGAACAGACAGTGGCAATCTACCCCTACATTCTACAGAACTCTCCACCTTTGATAGGAAGGGACATCCTTGCTCTGTTAGGAGTCAGGATGACAAATTTACCATGAGGGCCACTGCAGTTCATCCACCGCTGCCAATTAAATTGACTTGGAAATCATCAGAAATTGTATACGTGGAGCAGTGGCCCCTGTCAGAGCCTCGAATGGCAGCTTTGCTGGAACTGGTTGACCGTGAACTACAAAAGGGTCACATAGAACCCTCCATCAGCCCGTGGAACACCCCTGTATTTGTAATCCCCAAAAAGTCTGGAGACTGGTACTCACAGGGCGGGGGTACGCAGCTGTCAAAAATGAAAGCAAAATCAAGTGGTGTCCACTGAGGTCAGTAAAGCCAGACCTTCAGAATGAGCAGAATGAGACTAATGAGAACTGTGAGTTTCTGTTTGCAGGACATGCTCGTGGGACACTCCCGTAAAGCGTACACCCCTGTTCCAGAAGGAAATGACAGACCTCCAAGCCGTCAAGCAGCACCCAAGAGTTCTGTACCGGTGAAACCCAGACGTCAACAGTGTTTTTGTGTGATTTTGCTGTTGGGGCTTGTTACCAGAGGACAAGCCAATCCAAACCATTACTCTCATCAGCCATTCAGGTGGGTCATGCAACACCTGTCAAATGACAAGGTGCTCAAAGAAACCACCACACCGAATGCCCCATCCTTTGTGATCCGCATTTCCGATCTGTTCCCTGGAAAACCAAAAATAAACCCCTATTCCCCTCATGTTACAAGTATGCATCTATCCTATTGGTGCCCAGCCTCAAACCCAGGGAAGAAGTACTGCAATTATCCGGGGTGGGGATATTGTGGGTACTGGGGCTGTGAAACCATTGTTACAAATGCTGGATCATCAAGACCTGGGTGGGAACCTCAAAAGCCCGATGAATTTTTACAGTTCACCTGGGCTCCAACTGGTTGTAAACAACCTGTCGTCCTTCAGGAAAAATACTATCGAAACTATTATAAAATCCCTAAATCTCAGAGGTGCACTGACTATAACATGACCGTTTTGCAGCCAAATCACCCTAGTTGGGCCACAGGCAGGACGTGGACAGTAGTCATTCAAGGGTCAAAAGAGTGGGTGAATGTGCGAATTATCAAGCTCCAACCCCCTGCATCCCGGGCGATTGGGCCAAACAAAGTTATTAAAGATGTACTAAAAGGGAAAAACACAACCCACTCCAAAGCCTTGCCCACAAAAGTCACTGATACCCTGATCGGTCATGCAGATGCCTCCCAGATAAGTAGTTTAGCCAAGTCTGACTCTGACCCAATCTTTCGTATGTTAGAAGCTACCTTCCTTTCCCTGAACGAATCCAACCCGAACCTAACTGATTCCTGCTGGCTTTGCTATGATGTCAAATCCCCCTTCTACGAAGGAGTTGCTTTAAATATCCCCTTCAGTTACTCCACAGCCGACTCCCCTCACCAGTGCAGGTCGGATACTCCCCGCAGAGGAATCACCCTGAGTCAAGTCATGGGTCAAGGCAGATGTTTTGGCAATGCAACCTTAGCAAAGAAAGGCAACATCTGCACCAAAGTTGTCAAGCCCAACAGAAAGAATAAGTGGGTGGTTCCATCCGCATCTGGGATGTGGGTTTGTCAGCGATCTGGAGTGAGTCCTTGTGTGTCTCTTGCCAAATTCAATGATTCCACTGACTTTTGTGTCCAAGTTCTAATTGTTCCTAGGGTCCTGTACCATACAGACGAAGAGATGTACCACCTTCTTGAGAAACCCGACCGGCTCCACAAAAGAGCACTGATAACAGGTGTAACTATTGCAATGCTGCTCAGCCTGGGAGCAACCGGAACGGCCACGGGTGTCTCAGCTCTTGCGACCCGACACCAAGGACTGTCTCAGCTACAAATGACCATCGATGAAGACTTGCAGAGGATCGAGAAATCCATTTCCTTTCTAGAGAAATCAGTTTCTTCACTCTCAGAAGTGGTCTTGCAGAACAGGCGAGGATTAGACCTCTTGTTCATGCAACAAGGAGGCTTGTGTGCCGCCTTGAAAGAGGAATGCTGCTTTTATGCAGACTACACAGGAATCGTCAGAGACTCCATGGCAGAGCTCCGAGATAGGCTAGCTCGGAGACAGAAAGACAGGGAAGCCCAACAGAGCTGGTTTGAGTCCTGGTTCAATCAATCACCATGGCTCACCACACTAATTTCCGCCTTGGTAGGTCCATTAGCAATGTTGTTTTTAGTTTTTACCTTTGGACCATGCCTGCTGAACAAACTAGTCACTTTTATCCAGACCCGTCTGGAACGGGCCAACATTCTGTTTTTAGAACATCAACAAATGCTGTAATCCAAACTGTAAACACTGTGAATCGCAAGACTCTTCTAAATCTACTCAGGTATACCAAACCCCTTTTCCCTTGTCAAGTTACTACCTCATACCTCACTTCAATGCATGTATTTATGACTACCTCATTCATTTGTGAAAAAAGGGGGGGGAAGTGTGGTAGATAGGGACAGGCGGACGGAAGATCTCGCGATGTGACGGAAAGCAGAGAGCAGCATGGAATCTCCCTCCCTTCATTCCTGCATGATAACAGATCACCCAAAGTATGCAACCCCTCCTGAACCCAGTAGTTTTCCACTCCGTACTAACCCTAGCTATCCCACCGTCCCCTTTCTGACGTAGTGAAGCCCCCTAGACTATTTAACCTCATGAGATAAGATAATAAACGCCATTTGACCATCCACCACATTGGTGTTTGTGTGTCGTGGACCGAGTAGCTCGGGTGAGGCCGGGCTGCCGTGCTGTCGTTCTTGAACCAGGTCGCCTGCCTTCATAGCAAGAAGGCAACAATCTCTCCAAAAGACTATGTGCTGCCAACTTATCCTTCTCCTAGAGACCTTGTATGGCATGAGCGAGTGTATCCCTCGCCTGCTGACCAATTAGCAAAAATGAGTTTAAAAGAGCAGAGAACAGACTCTGCTGCACAGCCTGCCACTGCGGCCCCCCCACTTCCATCTCCACAGCCTGTGCAGCCTCCTGCGGAACAGCCTTTGGAAACGTTTCCTCCACTGCCAAAGGACTCTGACACGGACAGTGATAGTGGGGAGGAAAGGGAAATTGATCGGGGAATCTCAGAGGCTGCTTCAATGCGGGAGCGTTCACAGGAGAGAGAGAGTGATCGTCGTTGCTCTAATAAGGCTTGGAAAACCAGGCCCTGGACACTGCCTCCTTGTCAGGTGACAGTGCAGCTGAGGCAACCGGCTCGGTTTTGGGAACAAGTCAAACGAAAGGCCCTTGAGTGTGGGGATTGGGAGCTGGTTGAAAGGCTGGGTATGCCTAATCTTAATAGTGATGTGTTTACAACTGACATTGAAATGGTCGGGGAGGAGGCTGCTGGGGGGCGTGCTGGTGCAGGAGACGGTGTTCACGCGTATCCCGTGTTTAAAGCTACACCAGGAACTAATCAGCAAGATAGTCATCAGGTGATTGCCTGGAGGGTAGGTCAAGATTTGCAAGAAAGAATTACTAAATATGGCCTGGGGTCTCCAGAAGTTATGCAAGTAATTCGAGTGATAAACACAGACTTGCTTGCACCTTTTGATATCAAGCACCTTGCTCAGGTGTTGTTACAGCCTGTGCAGTTCGGAGTTTTTGAGAGTAACTGGAGACAGATGGCAGAGAGAGCTGCAGTAGAGAATATGCACAGACCTCAGGACGATCCTAGGTATGCAGTGGGATCTGATGCCTTGATGGGAAGGGGTGCATTTGCTAACCCGGACACACAAGCCCAATGGCATCCTTTGATCCTCGAACTATGTCAGAAGCTAGGAATGGGAGCATTGATAAAAACCATAGAAATGGCTTCTCCCAGACCTCGATTTGTAAAAGTAGTTCAAGGGACAAAGGAACCATTTTTGCAATTTGCAGAAAGGATTTCAGCAGCCCTGGAGAGACAAGTTGAGGACAAACAGTTACGACAGATATTGTGTAAACAGTTAGCCCGGGAAAATGTAAATGAGGATTGTAAAAAGGTGATTTATACCCTTCCGGGGGATCCTTCATTAACAGATATGGTTACAGCTTGTGCTAAGGTTGGGTCTGTGGAACATAAAATGGCTGCTTTAGCAGCCGTTTTACAACCACCTCAGAAATGCTATGCATGCAGACAGCAAGGGCATTTGAAAACTGATTGTAAACAAGAACAAACAGGGAAAAAGCAGAAAGGAATTGGGAATACAGCAGTTTTCTCTTGTCAATGATGTGGGAAACCTGGTCATTTTGCAAAACAATATAAATCCAAGTCTCATGTAAATGGTCAATTTTTAGGAAACTCGGGAAACGGGAAGCAGAGCCCGAAAGGGGCGGGGGTGCTCAGACACAAACACCTCTGCAGGGCATGCTGCCAACTCAGGACATGCTGTCAATGCAGACTTACATGGCTCCCCCCGCCCGGGGACCAGGCCCCCTGTTACTCTGCAACCTGGATGACAGGGGCGATGAGAAGCCTTTGACTAAGAACTGCTTGAGAAAGCCAGACGTCTCTGTGAATTGCTAATAGGAATTGTATCACCAGACAGAAATGGATACCTGAATTTCGATCTGTTTTCCAGGTTTTCTTGTTTTTACTTTATGTTAATGAGTGTTGAGTTCTATATCCACAGGTGAACCTTGAAGTACAGTGACCCTGGAGACAATACCACACACCTGCATCCCTGCTCGAAGAAGGGATGGATCTGTGTACTCGCAGCTCATAACGCTGTCTTTGGAACTCTCCCAAACTGTCACTCCTGATGTATTCATAACTCCAGATCACCCCTGACGTATTAATAACTATAAATATGTTGTTAAAGTTTAAATGCTATTAGGTTTATTAAGTTCTGTTAAAATTAAGTATTACAACTAGATTCTGTGAAAGTTGACTGCAGTTATGCATAACTATCTGTGTTATAGGAAAGATTAGGTTAAGATTACGTACGTACAGAGATATATATGCATTCTTTTAATAATCATGTTCATGGTACCATGGTCTTCTTAGTTAAAGGTAGTTGACAACGTCTGTTACTTTACAGTCTGCACAACCTGTACTATGTTTATATAACTGTCTCCATGATTTGTTCAGCTTTAAGTAACCTTCCTAGGTGCTGTTTCTAACAGCTTTCTCATAAGATCTGTGTTAGGGAAGTCCCTCCAGCTGGGGTCCTGGCTCTGGCCAAGCCTGGACTCTCTCTGGTTGGACATCTACCAACAGGCCCAGGTGTTTCTGCATCCAAATCATACTTAAGTCAGGTTTGACTTCATAATTTGAGTTTATATGAGCTGCACCCCTTTTGGGGTGGACTTGGGGATCTCACCCGGGAGGGATCCCCCGGCCCTCACTGAAACAAAGTGCCAGCTGTCACAGACCCTGACTGTTGGTATAGTATTTCACAGTTCCATAATGTATTATTTTGCTTGACAACCTTCACAAATAACGTAATCAAGACGGATTTTTTAAACTATTGGGTCATGAAGAATCACAGAATATCATTAATCACTTAGAGGTTCTATCACATGGGTGTTAAAAGTATTCTTATGTCTAACTATGTGTGTTTCTTACTTATTACACTACTTGTGACTTATTACACTACTTGTGACAGGTGGCTGGTAATGCCATAGACAAACTTACGTTAATTAAAACAAAAAGGGGGAATGATAGGGGAACCCCCACAGAGCAGACTGCAAAAGCTTTGTATACAATCAATCATCTCTCAGTGCCTTCTGATTCTAATATTCCTCTATTTCTAAAGCATTTTCTTTCTTTGCAGTCGGACAGAACAGTGAATATCCCTTGAGGAAAGGTGCGGGTCAGAGATTTGATTAACAACAAGTGGGAGGGTCCATGGGACCTCATCACTTGGGGGTGTAGATATGCTTGTGTCTCCACAGATACTGGAGCCCGTTGGGTGCCGGCACGGTGTGTGAGGCCGGACTTACAGTGACCTCGCCCCCAGGACAGTGATGAATCGCCTGAACCTTGGATGTTAATGATTGCTATCATTAGGTTTTGCATAGGGGAAGGAAAGGCCATGTTACCTCCTCTGCCTCATATGCCTGAGAATGTATAGATAACTTTAGCTCATGCTTTAAATCAATCTTCTATGTGTGTTTCACTTGCAACTCCACAATCTCCTTTTAAAACATACTTATTTTGAAAGAATGTGCTATATGAGTTTGTCAGACAATTCAAAGTCTATCTTTGCAAATATTCAAGAGCTGCAGTATGGAGTGCAAAAGTTAAGTAAAACTGTTAGTGGGTTTGATACATGGTTTAGTGGCTGGGGCATCACAGGATGGTTCAAAGATCTGTTGAAAATGGGAAGTGTCATCTTGCTTGTTGTATTTTTGTTCTTACTATTGGTGCTGTGTTTGTTGTCTTTTCTGCAAAGGGCCCTGCAGAGATAGATAAACACTGCTTTCTTGGTAGTAAAACAAAAAGGGGGAATTGTGGGGATGGATGAGGCTGACAGCAGGCCTGAAAGCCTCTCGGACATGGACTTGAAAGCGATCAGAATTTACCCGTGAGAGAGCCCCGTGAGAAAGCAATGGTATGAACACCTGCAGCCACAGTGGGGGACAGCCAAGAAGATAACCAGGGAAGATGTTTTGCACCCAGAGATGGCCTTGCGGAAGAGCATCAAGATTGTGGTGGAGGATTTATAGTGTGTAGTTGACTGCTTGTATGGCTTGTTAACGTGCTGGGAAAGTTCTTGTTATGAAGATAGCTTTAGTGTTGTTTTCCACGCAGCCGATAGTAGCATGTTACAGTAGCTGAGGAAAAAGGGTATAAAGATGTTAGCATAGACTAATAAAGCACTTCTTCTTTGTCCTTGGACTACTCGCGTGTCGTGTGTCAGTCTCTACTGCGACATTCTCCAAATACTTTGTTAATGTTTTGCCCTCTGGGGACTGCCTCCCGGATCCCTTGTATAATAATATTCCTTAAGTCTATCATATTTCGTCGGCCCCCTTCTGTTTGAGCACTCCACTCGGGTGTTTGGTTTGGCCATTTTTGATCTCCGGGCAAACCTTGTGGGTTTCTGTGTTCCCACTCACGCATCCCAGCCTGTCTGATCCTTTCTCTCTCGTTGGTATTAAATAGGACCCTTAGTATTGCATGCATGTCTTCCCAGGTATATATACTAGGTCCCAGAAATTGGTCTAACCGGTGTGATACGCCCAGGGGATCATCCATTAATTTACCCATCTCCTTTTTAAAGGCTCTGACATCTCCCGTATTAATGGGCACATTTACATATCCTATAATTCCCGGAGCAGTGGGTATTTCCTTTAACGGGAGAAGGTTGTGCTCCTTTTTCCCTTCCTCTTCACTTTCACTATCTTCATTACAAATCTTTTCCTTTATTTTACTTCGCGTTCTCCTTGCGGGGCGTGGGGGGGAGTATTCACCCGCGGCAGGAGCGGCCGAGCCCGCGGCTTCCGCAGTCGGGGGCGGGGCCTGGGTCGTCCGTGCTTGTTCAAGCAGCGGTGGGAGCACCGGGAGTGCGTGGGGGGGGGGTGCCTGGGGCTCAGGCGGAGGCATTAGATACGGAGGGGGGAGATTGTCTAGTGGATCCCATGCCTCGCCTTTTGAACTGGTTACTTTCCTGGTTTTTACCGTAAATAACCTAGCTGCCGATTCCCCCCACATCTTTGCATAGTCCTTCTCCTCTTGGTCCCGCGGTTCTTTGTTATTTACATAAATATTTAGGGCGCGACAGGTCCACTGCTCATATGTTCCAAACGTGGGCCAAATTAAGTGGCTCCTTATCTCTCTCTCCCCCCCCCCCCCCAAACTTCCATGCAATAATGAATAATTTTTTCTTTAGATTTTCCTTCTGTTGAGGGGCATCCTTCCCAGTATTCCAGCATTATTCCCAGCGGACTATCCCGGGGAATTTCTGGTAGATTACTCTCTTTTTCTCCTAAGGTTTTTTCCTGGGTCCCCCCCTGGGTTTTGCTTTTCCTCTGTCCCATTTTACAAGGTATTACACTCTGACCCTTTAGTCGCGTTTTCCTTCTGGGACCAGGATACCTCGCGGGAGACCGGAAATGCGCCTATCCGGACACCCTTTCCTTTCCGGGTTTCTGCCGTGTTTCGCTCGATTACACTTATACAAGCCCACTCTCAAGGGTGCTTTTACACACCGTGTTCAGTTAATTTTTATGGATTACCATTTCCAGTGACCAGCTGAGGTCCGCCCGCGTGGTTTTGATCTGGTAAAACCTCCCTTTCTACTCCCCTCTACTTTTCTCTCCCCTGGACCTTCCCGGTCCTAGGCACAGAGGGCTTACCAGTCTCTCAAGTTCCTGAGGACGTCCCTTTCCCTCTAGCCTTCCTGTGGCTGAAGTCCGAACTTTTCCCGAGTTTCGGATTTGGCGTGTGTAATGAGTTTCCCGTCAGATGCGCTTCCCCCGTGACCGACGGGGACCCTCGCGGGACACCGGAACTGCGGTTTTTGGGGTCCACTCTCTCTTCGTGATATTATCGCGTCTCATGCACACGCTCAGCCACCCTCATTCAACCCGCAGTACTTACGGACCCTTTTCCTGCGTGGATCTCCGTGCACGTGGAATTTTACGAATTAAAAAATGCGCCGCGGTCCCAAGGGCTGTCCCCTCTTAAGTGTCCTTGGGAGCTCCGATCTCGTTCCTCTTTTCCCTTTTGCTTATGGCTTTTATCTTAATTTGCTGTTCGGAATCCAACTGATTCCGCCGGCTCTCCCCTGCTGCCAGGCCGCTAAATTAGCGGGGCGCCTCCTGATCGGAGGGAGAAACTGCAGAACCGAGATTTGGATCACGTCGGGGTCACCAAGTTTGTTATAAACGAATCAGCCAATTTTATGAATAAAGAGAATTGATTAAAAAATCAAAGTATAAAATTTGAAAAAGAGACACAAAGCAAAAAAACAACGCCGAGCCAGGCGATCGGCGTTGGGGTGAACTGGGTCCGAAACCCTGTCGGTTCGAATCTCACCAGTTCCCCACTGCAGTTTCCATGAGGTGTCTTTTTATACCTTTTTTCTTCTTTGTTAATTTTATCTTTTCAATACAACAATGTAGTTTTTTCCTGTCTTTCCACCATGTCTGACGACAGTTCCTGAAATCAGTAGTCGATTTTGCTGATGGAATGAGTTTCTGGCGACGTATATTGTATATGCACACATGGAATCCATATTCTGGAGCCATATCTTTGTTTATACACATGTAGAATACATATCCTGGAGCTCTGCCAGACGAGGAAATCCCACGAAATGCTTATCTGTGGAATGCAAATTGAAAAATTGAATGCATCTCGCCAGGGCTTATTCAGACAGAAATCCCCTGAAATGCACAATTTTTGATGACCACCTGTTTCCGCTATTTGTGCTTTCTCTCAATTCAGTAAAATGCTGTAATCTTAAATTTTAGCACTAATTATTTTGCAACATATACTACGTTGATAAGTACACACGGGCCTGGAGGAGCAATGCAGTCAGCTAAAAATGCCTCTGCTGCTGCTGCAAAAATCAGCTGTTTACAAATAAAACATAAACATGCAGAAGTGAGTATCTCAAGCTCTGCAGAGATGATTCTTACCTTGCTAAAAAGAACTCCACATGTGCTGAGATTGTTCAGTAGTGAAATGGGTAATAACTACCGGTTTTTCAAATTCCCATAGTTTGTTTTAGATAGTTGGGGGGGGGGGGGGGGGCGGGGAGAAGCGGCAATTCAAACCCTTCCTCTCGCAGAGAAAAAAAAAAACAAACTCTAACACTTCTTTATAGCAGAGAAAAACCCTAAGCTGGACATCCTCAAACCAGCTTCCCCACATTCCTGCATGTTAACAACTTCTAACGACTCATCTCTTTAGTGAGAGCAGAGATAACCTTTAAAAATTTGTAACTAACACCAAAGTTTGAAATCTCTTTTAAATACTCCTACGGGAGCCACTTAATTTAGCCCGTGTTTGGAACTTATGAAAAATGGACCTGTCTAGCCCTAAATACTTATGTAAATAACAAAAAACCGCGGGATCAAGCCAAGGCTGTGGGACAGCCGGGGCTGAGTGCCAGGCAGTGCCTGACGTCGCCAACCCCCGCGGGCAGGGGCTGCAGTGGCTCCCCGGGCCCAATGAAGGTGCGGGACGCCCCGGCCCCAGCCCGTCCCTCGGGCACTGTCGGCTGTGTCCGCCCACTGAGCTGCACCGGCACCTGGGGCTATGCAGAGCTTGTAGTGCTGAGAGCCCCAGGTCCAAAGGGAAGGGGGCGGCCACCAGGAATGAAACATTAGAAATGAATTGTTCAAGGTGTCGGGATCTGCTGTTATACCAGGAGCTCGACTGAAAAGTGTGTTTTCTAGTAAACACGGAAACTTCTCTATTTATGTCAAAGGAAGAACAATTGTTCAAATGTTCTTTGCATAAGTGAGAAAGATGTGTGTGTGTGTGTGTGTGTGTGTGTGTATGTGTGTGTTAAATTAAGTTTCACTGGCAGATAACTGTAACACGGGGATGCCCGTGAGAATTTGCTAAATGTGCGAGATGGGGTTGAAAAACATGAGTTTCTGATAATTCCTATTTCTGATTGTGGTTTGCTAGGAAGAAATTTAACAACTGGAGTTAAAAACACGAGTTGGTGTTGTGGGGGGGTAATAGGAAAACTAACACTGTTGGGAATACTAGACTGAACTCAAAGGTGTGGGCAGTCCCAGGGAATATAGAAGTTAAAAGTGGGTCTTTTAAAACCATGTGTGTGTGTTCCCCTATAACACTCTGATCCTGCCAGTTATAGTGCAAGACCTGACAATAGTAAATGAAACTATTAAACCTAGGCACTCCACTGTCCTAGATTCTTGTATCAACCTGAATCAGGTTCCCTCCTCACACTGGTGCTAAAGGATGCTTTCTAGAAATACCCTCTTACAGAACATTATAAATAGTATTTTGCCTTTGAGTAGAAACAAGAGGAAGAAAAAGTTAATTTAAGAAACAAGAGGAAGAAAAAGTTAATTTACTCCATCCCTAGGAACGAAGTCCTTACAGTAGGTGAAAGACTTGCTCCTATTGAGAGAATGGGGGGGAGGTAGTAGGTGAAACCACTGTGATATTGTTTAGTTTTCTGAATAGTGGAAGAGTTGTGTTTGAACACTACAACAAGACAGGGACCAGCTCTGGGCTCTGTTATACTGTGTGTGATAAAGAGAGTGAACACAAGGAGAAAAGAAAAACTGAGAAATGCAAATAGTACATAGAAAGGTTAAGGTTTTCTTTTAAGGATTTTTTATTTCACTAAGAAAACAAATGGTTTTAAACTGTGGAAAAATTGTCAAAAATATCTTTGATGGTTCAAAGAGTTGTAAAAATAGTGGTTTCTTCTGTAAACTTAAAAATTTGAACACATCTTTCTCTGGGGGAATTATAAAAGTTGTGATAAATGAATTTAGAGATTTAATTCCTTTGTTTACATAGAGCTGAAAAAGCTCTGTTTGGAGGGGACCCAATCCTCTCTACTCTTTGTGTGTTTTATCGTGAAAAGCAAGAGTTGGCAGAGTTCAATCCTGAAGTCAACTGCTGCTGCTGCCTTACAGGAATGGTGCTGTCCCTGTACAGGCCTGGGAATTTAAGAATACAAGGAATTTTGCGGGTGTCAGTGCCCCAGACAGGGAAGGAGCTACAGCCGTTTGTTTTTTTTTTAAATTGGGTAGGGTACTGCAGAACATGGACTAGGGATTTTTCTGTTTTGACCAGACCTTGAACTGACTTTTTGGCCCACAACAGTCCTAGTGTTGTGGTATAGACACCAGAGGGAAAACAAAGCTTTAGAAAATTGAAGAACAAATTATTTAATGCTCCAGTCCTGGCTCTTCCAAATTCAGAAAAGAGATTTAGGTTGTGTGTAGAGGTGGAACAGAGCTACACTGGAAGAGTTTTAGTACAGGAACACGGGGGAACATGGCGAACTGTCGCTTATTTTTTAAACTGCAGACCCTGTGGTCAGGGGCTGACTTCATTGTCTGCAGAATTGTGCAGCCACAGCCCTAATGGTAACTGAGGCCTGAAAATTAACAATAAGAGTGTGTTTGATTGTTAAGGTTTCACATGAAATTGGGGTTTTATTGACTGAGGGAGCCTCTAGGTGGATGGCTAGCACTCAGTTATTGCAGTATGAATCTTGTTTGGTGGAACAGGAGAATTTGGGGCTGAGGAGTGGAGAAGGGTCTAACCCAGCCTCCTGTCTGAACGACCCTGGAGAGGGGGGCTGGGAAGAAACCCATGGCTACCTTTGAGTGGTAAATCTCCAAGTGCAGACCAGAGAGCGTTTGCGAAACACTCCCTGGCCTGGGGAAAAAAGTGTGTTTATTTATAAGTCTTCAACAGTGATAGAGGGGGGGTTGCCACCCACATGGTCAGCTCAGACAGCCAAGCTGTGAGTACGCTTGTGAAAGCCTGTAAATTATATCAAAACAAACTAATTAATGTTTTTACTGATTCTAAATATGCATATGGGAAATACATGCATTTAGGAAGAGAGGGATGAAGAAAAACAAAAGATTAAAGCAAAAATGCTAGGTACAACTGTTAGGGATTATAAACAGTGGATTGAAAGATATAGTGAAAAGGTGAAGTTCGTATATGAGAAACTGATTACCAAAATAAATAAAATGGACAGAGCAAGACAAATTGTATAGTAGTGGAATTACAGACAAAGATAAAACAAGACTTAGAAGAAGAAGAATTGAAAGAACAGAGAGAAATGGTTTGTGGATGGATCAACAAAGGTTATAAAAGGGAAAAGAAAGGGTATACAATAGTAGATGGGAAGTCAGGAAAAATAATAGAGTCAGGACCCCTAAGTGCTAGCTAGTCAGCACAGACTTGTGAGTTATATACAATTTTACAGGCATTTAAAAGGCTAAAAGGGAAGAGAAGGACAATTTTTACTGATTCCAAATATGCTTTTGGGATAGTCCACACCTTTGGAAAAATTTGGGAAGAAAGAGGTTTAATCAGCACTCGCAGAGGAGAGTTGGTTCATGAAAAATTAATAAGACAAATCCTAGAGGTTATTAGAGGACCGGAAGCAATTTTGGTAGTACATGTTTAAGGACACCAAGTAGGGATACAATTTCGAACTCGGGAAAATAATTTAACAGATAGAGAAGCTAAGAAAACAACATTATTGGTGATAAATATTCCAGAAATCAGAGGGGATAAGACCCGGGAATATCCCTCATGTCCCTCCTAGAAAGAAATTGAAGGATATGAAAAAATAGGAGGAAAGTGAGAAGGTAAATGGAAATTACCTGATGGAAAAGAATTATTGTCTAAAGATTATACCAGGAAGGTTTTAAAGAGACTTCATAAACAGAAAACCTGGAAAGAATTCTAACACCTCACTGGGAAGGTCCTTTCCTTGTACTTCTAACCACAGACACAGCAATATGAACGGCTGAGAAGGGCTGGACACACTTCTCGAGTAAAGAAGATTGAACATCAGGAGGGGTCACCTGAATGGAAAGTGACTTCTCCTCCAGGAAGCTTGAAGATAAAACTGCACCGACATACTGAATGACTGAAGGGGATAAGTTGTTTGGTACCAGGGTGCCAATGTTATCCATTTGTTCACTTTAATAATAGTTATTGTCAAGAAATTTGGGTTACACATTGTAAGAGGGGATACAAACAAAAAGAACTTTGCACAGGGTGCCAGGAGAAGGAATACGCTTTAACCACCCATACCTTAGTAGTCGCCACTAATACGGGCATATTGGAATTAGACTCTCCAGAGTGGTATCACTTGTTCAAAAAGGGGGTGAGGGGTTGTATTGGGTCTGACTGGGGTAAAGCTCACAGCCCTCACAGTGCTGTGCTTTGCTTTGGTAGCTGGCGTTGATAACAGAGCAGTGTTTTGGCTACTGCCAAGCTGTGCTGTCCCTGTGACATTCCTTCCCCCACTGAAGGGGATGGGGGTGGGCAAGATCCTGGGAGGGGACACCAGCAGGCCAGCTGACCCCAGTCAGCCAAAGGGATATTCCATACCATATGACATCAGCTCAGATATATAAGGGAAGGAAGAGAGGAGGAGGGAGAGGCACTCAGGACTCATCCATGTTTGCCTCCTTGAACAACCATCACGCGTGCTGAAGCCCTGCTTCCCAGAAAGTGTCCGGACATTGCTACTGATGGGAAGTAGAGATTGATTGTTTTCCCCTCTGCTCTTGCGCGCGCAACTCTCAGCTTGCTTGTTCTATTTTTTCCCCACTGTAATAAAACTGCCTTTTCTTACCCTGATAGTCTTTTTCAATATTATCCTCTCCCCTCTCCCAGTGGGAGAGGGAGTGATAGAGTGACTGAGTGGGCACCTGGCACCTAGCCAGGGTCAACCCACGACAGGGGTAAATTAGATTCAAAGGCACAGGCCCTAGCCATCGAGTGCTGATGCAGTCAAACTATCAAGGTGGGGCATCTTTAAAAGGAGGTATGCAGCTCGTTCCAATTATGGGTCCCCTGAAGAATACCCCTGCTGCCGAGAAGATGGACTTCCTCACCACGGGTGGCAACCCCGTGGGCATAAGCAGAGGAGTATGCCTGTGGGGAATCCTGATGGTCCTGAGTCTAATAATGGACAAGATGGCCAGTCTGCTCCCTGAGAATCACCTCAGTGTTGAGAAGCAGAGCCCAGCCCAAAACTGTGGGCAGCGCTTTAAGACCACCCTAACAGAACAGGTGGCTATAGAGACCATGGCATACAAAACCCACTATGACTGCAAAAGTGGCAATGAGAAGGGAAACTGCATACATAATGGCACTCAATATAAAATGTGTCAATTAGAAGAAATAATCTGCTATGGCCCAAAAGTGATTCCTAGGGATTGGTGGTTAAAAGCGCGATCCATGAAGAAATATAAGAAAGTATTAACTCATGTATTATACAAATGAGCAGTTGAGCCTGTGATACCCACTTGTGACAAATGTAATCGTTCTGTATGGATTGGAAAGAATATAGAAACAATGTTTTTGGAATATTCCCAAGTCAGTGCAATATGCTATGATCGCAGCCAATTAAGAACGTGCACTATGGGTGGAAAACATACTGGGTGGGAGAAAATACAAAATATGACAAAAGATTTTCTGTCAGTAATGAGGGCTTAATGACAAATTATCTCAACGATAATGATGAACGAATTTGCTTATGATATAACAGATTTTTTTGTTTTGCAAGAGATGAGAAAAGGGTAGATCCAGAGACTAGGATAAAACAAATTGCTCAAGAATTAAAGAAACAGGAGTCAGAAGCAAAGAGAAATGTAATTCCTAAGTCTTATAAATGTAGGAGGATGAAATTAAAATTGTGTAATAAGCAAACCTAATCAAACTTACTGTAAAAGCACGAATTAATATTTTAATATAAAAGGGGAGGGATTGTAGTATATGTTGCAAAATAATTAGTGCTAAAATTTAAGATTAAAGCATTTTACTGAATTGAGAGAAAGCACAAATAGCGGAAACAGGTGGTCGCCAAAAATTGTGCATTTCAAGGGATTTCTGTCTGAATAAGCCCTGGCGAGATGCATTCAATTTGCATTCCACAGATAAGCATTTCGTGGGATTTCCTCGTCTGGCAGAGCTCCAGGATATGTCCACAGATAAGCATTTCGTGGGATTTCCTCGTCTGGCAGAGCTCCAGGATATGTATTCTACATGCGTATAAACAAAGATATGGCTCCAGAATATGGATTCCATGTGTGCATATGCAATAAATAACATATGTCGCCAGAAACTCATTCCATCAGCAAAATCGACTACTGATTTCAGGAACTGTCGTCAGACATGGTGGAAAGACAGGAAAAAACTACATTGTTGTATTGAAAAGATGAAATTAACAAAGAAGAAAAAAGGTATAAAAAGACACCTCATGGAAACTGCAGCGGGGAACTGATGAGATTCGAACCGACAGGGTTTCAGACCCAGTTCACCCCAACGCCGATCGCCTGGCTCGGCGTTGTTTTTTTGCTTTATGTCTCTTTTTCAAATTTTATACTTTGATTTTTTAATCAATTCTCTTTATTCATAAAATTGGCTGATTCGTTTATAACAGTGGTGGAGAGGGGTGACTGGTGGGAAAGTAACAGGAGGAAGTAGACTTAGCCTGTGGTGTTATCACTCTGGTCTGGTTGTGAAATTGCGTGTTTTGCTTCAGTAGCACTTCGTTGGCGGCCAGCAGGCTGTTCACCTGCTTCTCGAGGTTTTCTATGCGTTTGTGCGACAGCACGTATTCTTCTGCGAGTGGTGGCTGCTGCTGGTTGCTCCAGGCTCTGTGTGAGCGGGCAGAGTCGAGCACAGGCGGCGACGGCGGCAGACTGGGCGTTATGGGCAGTACTACGGGCTGGTAGTGTAGGCGGCCGCGGGCGTTGGGCGAGCGTGTGGTGCGGCCGTGATGCGCGGGCTGCCTCAGCGGCGCTGGTGGGCGGCTGCTGGCGATCAGGTCCGGGCACACACGAACTCGGTGCGGATGGCTAGGTCCGGGAAGCATGGCAGAGACGATCGGTTGTGGGCATGGTGGCGGCAAGCGGCGGCGACCATGCTTGGGAAGCACGGCGGGGACAGGAAGCACGGGCGGCCAGCGGTTGCGGTGCGCAGGCGTGGCAGCAGTTCGCTTGTCTTCAAACCACGGAGGCTGAGCGGGGTGGCGGAAGCGGCAGCGCTCTCCTCTCTTGCAGATATTGCGGAGGAAGTCGCGGCAGATGTCAGCGCCGGCGCCCGCCTTGTTCCCTCTGCTGGCGAAGCCGCTGCGGCTGTCGTGGCGCGGTCCCCTCGAGAGAGGGGCGGCGGCGGCGGTTCGCGGCTTCTCCTCGGGGCCACCGGCGCCGCCGGCGCACGGCCGGTGCCAGTGGCGGGCGGGACCCGCTCGCCTCCGGGGCGGGCCCGGTGGTACGATATTGTAAACAGTCTTGTATAAAATGTCCGAACTCCCCGCAATTAAAGCATTTCCGGTTGTCTTTGGATGATGATATTAAAGCTTCTGCTGTTCCTTTTGAGACCGCCGTAGCAATTGTGTTCGGTGGATGTTAGTTTAGTACAAGCTTCAGTCATCTATCAAAAGTGGATTCAGGGTCGAGCGTGAGGTTTCTTAAGACGTTTTTACACTCAGTATTTGCATTGGTTATTGCTATATTCTTTAATAACACTTTGCGGGCTTCTAAGTTCTCGACCTGTCTTTCAATAGATATCTTTAAACAGTCTACAAATTTAATGAACGAGTCGTCTGTGCTTTGTTTAATATTGGCAAAACTTAAGGTAGGGGTGGCATCGTCGGGCGTTTGAAGCAGCGCTGTCTCTGCTGCATTCTTAATGTCTTTAAGAACAGTCTCGGGGATGTTCTGTGCTTGGTCAGTAGGGCGCTCAAAGTTACCTTCTCCGCTTAGATGTTCAATAGTTAATTGGGCTATAGTCCCATCCCCCTTACAGTATTGTAAAAGCCCTTTCAATTGTTTTTTCCACGTGTTCTCCTACAGCATGTATTCTGCTGAGGAGAGGAGGCACGACATGATGTTTATTATGTCGTGGGGCACTAGGGTATGTGCGGAGAAGGTGGTTTTTAATAGGGTCTTAAAATAGGGTGACATCCGCCCAAAATCCTTTCCGGCTTTACACAGTTCTTTGAGTTGCACGGAAGGGATCGGTGTCCAGATCGCCTGGGCGGCTCCGTTTCTCCCCCTCTTATACGTGACTGGAGCTGCGAGAGGTGTAATTTTATTTGCGAGCTCTCAGTTTCCCTCTTTTGTTGCTTGCCTCTCTACGTCAGCCCAATGGTCCTTAGGCTCCGAATCGGAGTCACTGTTCACTTCCTCCGCAGAGGGGGGAAGTGTGTTTCGTTGAAGAGTGGGACCTGCAGGGAACCGGGGCCACCCGGTGGGACGCGGCAGAGGACGCCAAGACGGAGTCTTTCCGGTCGGTGCCACACTCACCTCCGGTCCCAATAGCGTGGGAACCGGGAGTGGGGTGGTTCCCATGGGCGGAGTTACCGATGGAGGGGGTGGGGACAGCAGAAGAAAAGGCGAGGTCTGGGACGGGAAAGGGAGTCCTGACGGAGGGGAGGGGGGGGACCCTACACAGGCACACCCATCGGCACGGAGGGGAGGGGACCCGGCGCAGGGGGCGGGGCCGACGCTAGCCCGGCAAAATTTGAGCCGGAAAAAGAAGGGAGGACTGTACGTCTGGCCATGTGCTCAGCGCCATGTTGGGAGGCATATAGAGCTGACACGGCCGGGGACAGAGGAAAGAGAGGGGGACGGCAGCTCCTTTGTGCTAAGTGGCGTGTTACATTTTCCACTCCCTCCTGGGGTTTACAGGGGTAGGGGACACAGGGAGGGGGAAGAGATACAGGGGAAAGCACACAAGACGGGTCTGAGCTCTCCGGCAGAGCTGATTCAGTCTTTGAATTTGAGACGCGGTATAAAGACTCTACAACCTGTTAGAGTTGTAAAGTAGGTACGTATTTTATTCAGCGCCGGACGCAGGGGGAGAGCATCCTCCCAAATCCTGCGTGCCTTCTACAGCTTCTAATCACCTATTTAGCTACAGAAAGCATGCATATTCCATAACGCCTATACATATTTATTACCTGTCCCCGCCTGTTCTCCGCTTCGTATGTAAATCAGTTGCGACTGCGCAGTCTGTCCCTTTTATTGAGGTGGTGGTCTTAATTTGAGTCTGGGGGCTTGAAAGGATGAAGTAAGAGAGTTCTACCTCTCATGAATTTTTGACCCCACGAGTTTTGCACATGCATGTTCTTTCTTTGCCGTGGTGGCCCCTTTTAGTTCTGCAAGCTCAGCAACATTTTGATAGATGCCAGATGTCCTTCGAAGGGCCCCTTATCTCTTCAGCCTTTCCTCAGTCCTTGGAGAACAGGATAATGAATCATATTGACTCATCTACTCTAAGTTCCCTTTTTAACTCTTAAATCCCCTGTTTCAAATTCTTAACTGACTTATAAATAATAACTAGCAACGGGAAAAACCGAGCCACTGCTTCATGTCCACTCTGTCTAAGAGTTGTTAGTTTCTCTCCCACCTTATCCCAGAACTTAAGAGATTGAACAGACGCCACAGAAACATCTGGGAAAAACTTAAAAATCCAACAAGTAAAACATTTTAAATTCTCCTTAGAAAAACGGGAATTTTCTGATTTAAGGGTGGTATATGTTATAAATGAGTTATTGTCCAAATTAAATGGTTAACAGGAGTTGGAGAGAATTTGAGTTATTAATAAAGGAAAAAATTGTTTACATGTTAATTGAGGAAGAGTTGAAATATTAGTAATGGAATAGTAGTTATGCTATTTGCCACATGTTAGGTTAATCAAATGATTTACTGTAAAGACTGTTGGGAGAATTAACTCAGTTGTTGTTGAGAACTGTTTTATGGGGGGTGGTGGAGAAAATCCTAGAAAGATCACTGCGTCAAGGAATATGAAGCCACCAATCAGAAACTGAAGGAGAATGAAAGTTCTAGAAGAATGTCGTAGAATGAACATGATATCAGAGCCACCAATGAGCAGCAGAGAGAGGCAGATACTAAAGCCAGACTAACCAATGGCGGCGAGGAATGGAACTGGGTATAAAAAGACTGGACCCTCCCGGCAGAGGGGTCTTTTTGCCTTGCCTGTGGATGGTAGAGGTATCCAACCCCACCCCGGGGTTGCTAGCTTTTTTTAGCTTTGCGGTTTTGGCAGGTTTATTCTTGATTGCTTGGGTGTTTCTTTGTTGCCACTCTAAATTGTTAATTAATTGGTTCTTTGTCAATAAATTTGTTAAACTTTTTTTTAAATTCGGCTGTGCTTGTTAAATTCGGCCATACATAACAGTATAAACTTGAAAATAAGCTTGTGTTTGGGGGTGAGTTTAGCTCCCATCTTTTACAAAAACAGCCTACAAACTCTTCTCAACGTCTGAGATAAAGGAGACTAGTAGAAAAGGATAGGAAAGACTCGAAAAGCTCTACGCACGTTTAACTCACCAACCAGGGGTCAAGGGAACATATTGCTTATTGCATAATTCTGGCAAAACTCAGGAGGTTTCATTGGGGAAGCGGCTGCACCGAACGCAGCTTCTGTACAGCAGCAGCAAGCTGCTGGAGATGATTCTAGGGACTCGCAGCAGGTCTCTGTTTGGGTGTGCCATTTGTCGTAGTCCACCAGGGCTGATGGATAAGGGTGTTGCGACTTCCTAAAAACATCTCCAGCTGGACTAATTCGGTGGCCACACAATCATACACATACAGTTGTAAACACACACACCAGATAGCTCAACGGACACACCAACAGCAAGGAGTTGAGAAGAGTGTTTGGAGTTCCATAGTGAGGTTTAATCCAATAGCTCATAACAGAGTCCAGCAGCAAAGACCAGGAGTAAGGTCAGGAGCCCCCTGAACCCCTGTGGGACCAGCTTGTATCCCTGGGGGCGGAGAGAGCATCCAGGCCAATGGGGGAAGTAGAACTGCGGTTTATTAGCATAGAGGAACAGAGCATCTTGGGAGCAAGCCTTTTCAGTCGCCCTAACCTGGAGAGGAACTTTAGCCCACCGGCCTCCACAACTACTTAGATCATTGCTGCTATTTTCTAACTCAGCAGAGGCATAGATGTGTTTCTCAGAGTGGAGAATGTTGTTTCAGTTACTGACACTTCTGAGGCAGTTTTGCATGAAACGTTGAACAGGGTGGAAACTTTCACTTTGAGCAAAAGAAGAGTTTTATTAGAGCCTACATACCTGTTCCTTTTCATGTCTTTCCCCTCCCACAGCCCTCCCAGACCAAACATTCAATTCCCCAAACTGATGATGGCCAAAAAAGGAGATTCAGTTAACTGTGAAAATGTGTTTTTAACAAAAAACTGTAACTACGGAGCTCTTGAACAACAACATGGGAAAAGTCAAAGACCATCAAGTTGCTGCAGAGGAAGATCCTAACAAAGCAGGGTATCTCAAAGGAAAGACACAGACAAGGACTTTAGGACTTTATATCGCCAAAAGTCCTTGTCTTTTGTCCACCTCTTTCCTTTGGAAAGCTGCAGGCAAACTGGAGGACACAGCACAGACCTGGCAGGGTCAAGAGGCATTTTCAGCTCCCCCATTAAAGTAGCGTGTAAGGTCCATCAGGTAAGCCAGTATCTGTGTAAACATCTGGTAATAGCTACACATGGGGCTATCAGGGCATCACCTTTGTATTTGTTTATCTGATGCAGGTGCTCATAGGGATGACCAGAACATTCCTACAATGAGCAGAAACACACAAAACGTTGGAAACTGATTGAAAATGCCAAAATGCTCATGTTCAATTTGTGAAACTCACTCTTCTTGAAAAAAACCTCTCTTAGGGCAAAGAAGGCAGTTTTCCTCTTATGCTTGCATGTAGTACATGCTTGATCTGACAAGACTTGCAACCACAAGAGAGCACTCTTTCCTTTGAAGATGTCTCAGCTTCCCCAGAAAGATACAGATATGCCATATAAGTTTTGCAAACTGCTTGTGAGCTGGTTCAGTTAGACCAGAGCATCTGAAACAACAAAGCTTGCAGTTGTCTTTTGGATTTCATTGTGAAAAGCCTTTGGGTAGTTTTCAGATGACAGAAGATCCTTGGTTCCTGAAAGTGAGGAGTTCAGCCAAAACTTTGAAGATCCCTGTAAACTTTGCAAATTACCCATCTTTTGGAGACAATTATATCAAACGATATAATGGATTACAATACATGAGAAGTGTTTAGAGCCTGGAAGATTATGTATGTTTGGTATTAACTGTTATGGTCATAATTTCCAGTGGAGAGAAAATGAATACAGGAACCCTCTTATTATCTTTAGAAATATGAAGATCACAGGAAAAGAAAGGTTTAAATTGTGGAGTGATGGTCCTCAAAACCTGTCTGTACATTAACTGGCATACTTCACCTGTAAAAACAACAAGGCTTTCCACGCACAGTGTGGACCTCATGAGTTGTTAGCCTTGCTTTGAGATCTGAGTTTTTATACACCACAGGAGGAAACTGCAGCCTGTGGGGCAGAGTACCTATACAAATGTTGGATTAATACATTAGATGTCGCATGGTTGGACACGAAGAAATCAGGCACTCAGGTCAGGTCAGGTCAACCAAGGCTGGGCAGGAGAGCAGAAGAGCGCCCAGCCCTCTTTATTCTTACATTTTTATATCTTGTCACAGACAGCTATGGATTGGACAATGAGGTTACCACCTCTCCAACTCCATAGGTAAGGAACACAGTCCATCAACCTTCCCCGCCCTTGGGAAAGGAATGATAAACAATACTAAAGGTACAAAACAATCCTTGGCCAGTTAGCAAAACATTGACTATGTTTACATAAAATCTATGAGAACCTTTTCTACTAAGTATCAACACAGCACACTAAAAATTCAGGGCGACAATTAGAAGCCAAATTCAGGGACTAACACTCCACTGGTGAGGAAAAAAAGAAGCATGGACAGCACTAAAGCTGATGATAAACTATTGAAGAGGATTGCATTTCCAGGAGCTGTGTGATGCCTTACAAAAGGCTGACCTGAAACAGAAGCTGGACAGAGTTAAAAGAATAAAAGAAATATTTATTAAAACAAGGTACACTTTGGGCCATGCAGGAGTCTCGCAGAAACTACACCCAAAATGGACACCTAGCACGTGCTTTTTGGACAGATATACCTTTGGTCCATCTGCATATCAGAAACCCATTGTCCAATTAAAGCTTTGAGTCCTGAAGTCCCATCCCTAGTTTGTCCCCTTCTTCTCTTCGCTGCTGTCCATGGTTGTTTACATTTTGGGCTTTTGGAGAAACAGTATGTCCTTGTATCTTGGTTTGAAAGACAGGTGTCTGCTAAGGAAGGCAGGAGCCTCCCTTGGAATGGGAAACTGTAATCCCTCTCCCTCCGAATTATTATAAATTTGAAATCAAGAGGTTCTCCAGCAAAGATATGGGAATAGGAATAACAGTTCTTTACTAATATCTAAAACAAAGCTAACAAATAACAACAGCTATGGCGTTAATCAACAATCAGAACCAGAAACCCAGTGTCAGCCTGCTTGGCTTCAAGCACCTTTCCCCTTTGGTGCAGTTCCAGTCACAGCCTGCAGGGAGCGCTTCGAGTGCGGTGGTTCTTTCATGGTTGGAGGGGGCATTCTGGGTGTGATGATTCCCCGGTGGCTGCAGGGGGCGCTCTGGCGTGAGCTCAGGTAGCACAACAGTGATGGCAGCTGCCCGAGGCAGAGAGGAATGGAGGAGAGCCTTTGTTTCACAGACCCTCAGGGGGCGGCTGGTGTTGGTGCCGCAGCAGGATCCTCAGACACAGCGAGCTGGGACAGCAGGAGGTCCTGGCGTGCAGGGGGAGCCCAGTTACAGTGCAGCAAAAAACTTGGAGCGGCGTGGAGGAGCGGGGGAGAGACAGGCTGGTGGCAGGCAGCTCCCGATGGGGAGTAGAGGGAATAAACTCACAGCAGAAAGACCGGCAGCTCCGTGCTGGCTTCTCAGTGGCCGTGGGTTCAGCAGACAGCAGCTCCAACCGTCAGGCTCTCAGTGTCCTGAGCAAGAGGCAGCCCTCCCCAGCCCTTGCTTTTTCAGTCCCAAAAATCTCTCATTGTCCCTGCTTCCTTGAGAGGAATTCTCTCCTGCCCTACCAAGGCGAAAGGTCCTAGCCATGTGTTTTGTTCTCTTAAGTACCCAGCCATTAGCCCAGCTATTAGTCCCCTAGCAACCCATGGGAGAAAAATTCCTGAAGAAAAAACTAGATCCAAACTCTGACATTCTCCACCCCGAATTTTTTTCCATGCAAACACCTTACATCAAATTTAAACCTTCGAGGTATATACATACATGCAGATACAGATACACGCACGGTGTCATAAGTAGTTCACCCTAAAACAAGATCTCCTTGAGGTATGCATCGGGTCTCTCCATCCCTTTGCATCACCCACCAGGTGCAGCCTGGTCCCCTGAGTGAAGACAATCCCACGGATGGGATTTTCTTAGCTTGAGGCAGAGTTAACCCAAACAGTCTTTCCCAGCATACCTCTTATGTGTACTACTAGAACCTTATCTCCATCTGTTGTTTGCAAGGGATCAGACTGGGCAGGCCCTGCTCAGTTGGAGGAGCCTCGGGTGTTCACTAACCATGTGGCCTTTGCTAAATTAGTCTCCCAGTTCTTGAACGTCCCCCCACCCAGTGCTTTCAAGGTGGTTTTAAGCAGGCCATTGTACCGTTCAACTTTCCCAGCTGCTGGTGCATGATAAGGGATATGGTACACCCACTCGATGCCATATTCCCTAGCCCAGGTGTTTATAAGGCTGTTCTTGAAATGAGTCCCATTGTCAGATTCAATTCTCTCAGGGGTACCATGCCTCCAAAGAACCTGTTTTTCAAGGCCCAGGATGGTGTTCTGGGCAGTGGCATGAGGCACAGGGTAGGTCTCCAGCCATCCTGTGGTGGCTTCCACCATTGTGAGAACGTAGCGCTTGCCTTGGCAGGTTTGAGGCAGTGTGATGTAATCAATCTGCCAAGCCTCTCCATACTTATATTTGGACCACCGTCCACCGTACCATAGAGGCTTCACCCGCTTGGCCTGTTTGATCGCGGTGCACGTCTCACAACCATGGATCACCTGGGAGATACTGTCCATGGTTAGATCCACCCCTCGGTCTCATGCCCACTTTTGGGCTTTTGGAGAAACAGTATGTCCTTGAAACTCCGGCTTAGAGAGAAATTGTTTTGTCTAAATGACAGTAACTGAACACTAGATGACAATTTATGGAGTCTTAGAGTCATATACTAGAGCAGTCCTGATGTAGAAAATAAAAAGTTAAAACCTAAGGCATCATTTCCCCCCTTTTAGAGGCTTGACAAGGCCTCTACCTTGTCGAGTCTCTATTCTAAATATCTATTATCTATTTTATCTAATATCTATTATCTATTAATAATATACACTTAGTAAATATTTAAAAACAGTAGATATAGAAGAATTATGACTATGATTACTATGAGCAGTTCTTTAGGCACTGAAGAATTATTTAAATCACGTTCTCCTCTGCATCACTCTGTTTTCTCAGTTGTTTCAGGAGCAGAAGCTTTCTTAACTCTGGAGTAGTGGATCCAGGGTCCTTTGCCAGAGACTTTCACTGCAGTGAGGGTAGTCAGCAGGACTTGGAATGGTCCTTTCCACTTGGCTTGTAGAGGTTCATTGTCCCACCACTTGATATGGACCCAGTCTCCAGGTTGGAACAGATGTGCAGGTGTGTCCAGTCCGATGGGTCTGGATAGCACGATGTAATTCTGGAGCTTCTGCAAAGTGGAACCTAAAGCATTAGATATCTCTGTAAATCAAATTCCCCTTTTATATGAATTTCACCTGGAATGTGTGGAATCTGGTATGGCCTACCATACAGTATTTCATAGGGACTGATGTTATCCCTCTGCCTTGGCTGTATGTGGATTCTTAGTAAAGCTATAGGCAAGGCCTGAACCCATGTCATGGATGTTTCTTGACAAATTTTGCTAATTTGTGTTTTAAGGGTTCCATTCATACGTTCGACTTTATCACTCGCTTGGGGTCTATAAGGTGTATGCAGATCCCAAGTAATTCCCAAAATTCGACTGATTTCTTTAATTACTGTGGCAACAAAGTGTGGTCCCCTATCTGATGACATTCCCAGGGGAACCCCGAACCTTGGAATTATATGATTGAGCAAAACCTTTACCACTTCTTTGGCTGTGTTGGTGCGACAGGGGTAAGCTTCCAACCATCCACTGAAGGTGTCAACCAATACCAGAATGTACTGGTATCCCTCTCTATGTGGTAATTCAGCAAAATCTATTTGCCAGTAATCTCCAGGAAGATCCCCTGTTGGGGAAGATGAAATAGAAAAGCCTTATAAATATGATTACCTAGCAAAAGATGCTGAGAATGTAGAAACTATAAGCGAGATTGAAATGAAGACAAGCTTTGAGATACCAAACTCCAGTTACTGAACAACTAGAAAACAATGGCATGGCCACTGCAGGTAATCCCCCCTTTGATTAAACAACACCCTCTGCTTGCAGACAGGTCCAAGGGTCAGAGCAGACCCTACCAACTTGGCAGAGGGTCCAAAAAGCAGCTTTTAGGGTTTAAAATATAACACTGTATGGTAATGCAATAGTTCTCATAGGCTGTATGCAAATGTTATAAGATTTGTAGTTTGTTCTAGATTGGTTAATGAAAATTAGAATATTCAGCACAGAAGATGATTTATTGTATTGTAAGCGACAAGCTCGTTCTCTTAGACCTTCGCTCTTAACTTCCTTAGATCCTCGCTCTTAGCTCTCTTAGCTCTCTTAGCTCTTCTCTCTCTTCTTTTGCCTCTCTGACCTGCTCCAGGCTGCATCTGGCAGCCCCCAGCAGGTCTCCTAAACTTACGTCTCTTCACAATAAACTTCATGCTCTACAACTCGACTTCAGAGATCTCTCATCTGTCCCGGCTGTCTGAAACCGACCCGCAAACTCTACAATCCCCTGCTTTTGTTACTCCTAACACAACTCTTTTCCTTGTATCAGGATTGTTTTTGCAGCAGACTTCACATTTGCTTACTACTGTTTGTAGAATTTCAGTCATTCCTTTTCCTATTACTACCTTTTTTAGATGTTTTAGAAGGTTTTCAGTCCCAAAATGTGTGTTTTCATGTTCTCTCTGAGCTAGCTCTTGAAGAATCAGGGGTGGGACTACAACTTGGTTTGTTGGTGTGACAACCCACCCACTTTCTGTGATCTCAGCCTTGAGAGATTTAATAAGCTTCTGATCTGCTTGATCATACTTTGGGATGAACCCTGATAAGTTTACTTCTTTTTTGGGAATTACTGCGAGAATACCTTTTTCTGCAACTCCTTTTGCCGCTTTGTCAGCAAAGAGATTTCCCAATTCTGGAGTGGTTTTCCCTTTTTGGTGACCCCTGCAGTGCATGATAGCTACTTCTGTGGGTTTTCTAACGCTCTCTAAGAGGGCAAGTATTTGTTCAGCGTGTTTAATTTGATTACCTTGAGCGTTCAGCAGTCCTCTTTCTTTCCAGATGGCTTCATGGGCATGGGCAACACTAAATGGATATTTAGAGTCAGTCTATATATTTACCTTCTTTCCTTCACTCAGGTCCAGGGCCCTCGTCAGTGCAATCAGTTCGGCTTTCTGTGATGACACATCTGCTGGCAGGGCCTTCACCTCAATTACCTTGTCTTGAGTGGTCACTGCATAGTCTGTCATCCTTTTACCATTTCTCATAAAGCTGCTCCCGTCTGTAAAAAGCTCCCAGTCTGGATTGTCTAGGGGCACATCCTTCAGATGTGTTTGGCTGGAATAGACCTCTTCGATTGTCTGCAAACAATCATGCTCAGGGACATTTTCAGTTAACGTGGAAGACAGAAACATGGCAGGATTAACAACAGAACTTGTTTTCAAGGTGACATCATCTTGTTCTAGTAGCAGTGATTGATATTTAAGCATCCGGTTGCTGGACAGCCGATGTCCTTTTTGCTCGAGCACAGCTGCTACAGTATGGGGTACATACACTACAATGTGCCATCCAAGGGTGAGTTTTCGGGCCTCTTGGATCAA
>JAVTVJ010001706.1:0-10659 GCA_034509425.1 Eopsaltria australis | reverse complement strand
AGTTTTCTTTCACGTGGAAAGTGCCATCATTTGTATCGTAGGCCCATGTCTGGGAATTGACAGCCGCGTCTTCAAATTCCGCATGGAGCAAGATCCATCACAGACCCAAGCTGCCACCGACAAGGACTCTGGCTGCCCTTGCAGGGCCAAAACCCTCCTCCAAACTGACATCAAGAAAGTGGGGGGCAGAGTTCTCTTTCTCAGAGAAAAGGGACACTTTTCTGTCCCGGCCCTAAGGCACTGTGCTCCCGGACGCCACCTGAAATGCCGCATGGATCAAGATTCCTCCCAGACCCAAGCTGCCATCAACTAGAACTCTGGCTGCAATTGTAGGGCTAAATGCCTCCTAAAAACTGGCATCATGCATCTGCGGGACTGAGTTTTCCTTCACATGGAAAAGTGCCATCGTTTGTTTTGGAGGCCCCATGTCTGGGAGTTGACAGCCGCATGCTGAAATTCCGCATCGATTAAGATTCCTCACAGACTTAGGCTGCCACCAAAAAGGACACTGACTGCCCTTGCAGGGCCAAAACCCTCCTCCAAACTGACATAAAGAAACTGGGGGGCAGAGTTCTCTTTCTCAGAGAAAACGGACACTTTTTGTATACTGGCCCTAAGGCACTGTGCTCCCGGACGCCACCTGAAATTCCGTATGGATCAAGATTATTCGCTGATGCAAGCTGCCATTAACCAGGACTCTGGTTGCATTTGTAGGGCTAAAACCCCCCACCAAACCGATATCATGAATCTGGGGGCCTAAGCTTTCTTTCACGTGGAAAAGTGCCATCATTTGTATCGTAGGCCCCCTGTCTGGGAGTCGACTGCCGCCTCTTCAAATTCCGCATGGAGCAAGATCCCTCACAGACCCAAGCTTCCACCGACTAGGACCCTGGCTGCCCTTGCAGGGCCAAAACCCTCCTCCAAACTGACATCAAGTAACTGGGGGGCAGACTTCTCTTTCTCAGAGAAAACGGACACTTTTTGTGTCCCGGCCCTAAGGCACTGTGCTCCCTGCATCCTCCTCCAATTCCGTATGGATCAAGATTCCTCGCAGACCCAACCTGCCACAGACAGGGACCGTGGCTACCCTTGCAGGGCCAAAACCCTCCTCCAAACTGACATCAAGAAACTGGGGGGCAGAGTTCTCTTTCTCAGAGAAAAGCGGACACTTTTTGTGTCCTGGCCCTAAGGCACTGTGCTCCTGCTTCCTCCTGAAATTCCGTATGGATCAAGATTATTCGCTGACGCAAGATGCCATCAACCAGGACTCTGGTTGCATTTGTAGGGCCAAAACCCTCCACCAAACCGATATCATGAATCTGGGGGCCTAACTTTTCTTTCACGTGGATAAGTGCCATCATATGTATCGTAGGCCCCCTGTCTGGGAGTCGACTGCCACCTCCTCAAATTCCGCATGGAGCAAGATCCCTCACAGACCCAAGCTTCCACCGAGTAGGACCCTGGCTGCCCTTGCAAGGCGAAAACCCTCCTCCAAACTGACATCAAGAAACTGGGGGCAGAGTTCTCTTTCTCAGAGAAAAGGGACACTTTTTGTGTCCCGGCCCTAAGGCACTCTGCTCCCTGCTGCCTCCTGAAAATTCGTATGGATCAAGATTCCTCGCAGACCCAAGGTGCCACAATAAAGAGCCCTGGCTGCCCTTGCAGGGCCAAAACCCTCCTCCAAACTGACATCAAAAAAACTGCGGGGCAGAGTTCTCTTTCTCAGAGAAAACGGGCACTTTTTGTTTCTCGGCCCTAAGGCACTGTGCTCCCTGCTGCCTCCTGAAATTCCGTATGGATCAAGATTCCTTGCTGAGGCAAGATGCCTTCAACTAGGACTCTGGTTGCATTTGTAGGGCCAAAACCCTCCTCCAAACTGACATCAAGAAACTGGGGGGCAGAGTTCTCTTTCTCTGAGAATAAGGAACACTGTTGCGTTCCCTGCTTCAGTCCCACCCTGGTACCGGCAGCGGAGTCCTAGCCCTATCCTAGGATGCCGTTCGCCCTCGGGAAGGCACCCTCGGAGTGCTGACTATGAGCACAGCTGGCCCGCGTTCGGTCCGGGGAGATGTTGCCCCCGGAGCGTGGTGAAACAGCAAAGAACTACCAGAGAAGGAGGTCTCTTGGTATGTGATTTCGGTAGGTTTATTGCCTCCAAAGGGAGCACATGGACCAAGAGCCAAGAGCAGCTTATTACATCGGTATTTAAGGGAGGAACAACACCCAATAGGATGAGGGCAGGGGACAATACAGGGGAGGGGCTGGGGTACATGATCAAATGGGGTTTAGGGAGGGGAGGGGAACAGAGAGAACAACGAATGAACTATGGAGTGACAGGGAATTTCCCAGAGCGGGGAAACATAACAGACAAGTCCAGTAACCAATAGCAGGAGCTTGGGTCCATGGATTGGTGGTCCAACTGCTGCCCCTGGGAGCTCCGGGGGGAAACCCTCTGTCCGTGGAACCTGTCCGGAAGTCCTCTGGTTCCGAACCACCGCAACATCTCCCCCTGTCTTTTTACTTAAAGAAAGTGATTTGTTAGTACAATGAAGATAATAACTAAAATCCAAAGCAAAGTCTTGAAAATCTGCAAATAAACAAACAAACATTGTTAAATCATTGTCTCTCTACAGGACTGGGAATGATTGGGGTATGGGAGGTACATGGGGTAGGTTTCAGGAGAGTCTAAGGGGAAGATATCAAGAAGAAGGGTCTCAGTGATTTTTCTTGATGACTGTCGAAGTTTGGAGTTTTCTTTTTCCTTCTCTTCCACGCTGATCTCTGTGGAGCAGCGTCTGTTGGTGGATGCGACTGGATCTGCTCTGGTGGATGTGTTGGGTGGAGAGTTGTGATGCCTACTAACTTCAGCCATCGTGGTTCAAGTGACTGGTCATCTGGGATCACCTCTGATGGGGTCTCCAGTGGCATGGGTGGTGATGGAGAGCAGGACACAGTGGATTCAGCTTTTAATTTCTTTGAGGAGCACAGTGCCGATCCGTTTCCCGAATGGGATGGAGCATGTGGTGTCCAGGAGCCTGTGGAAGACTTAGGTGGAGGGTGATTAGAACTGTTCAGCAGGCTTTGAAGCTGCTGCTTCCATATCTTTTCCCACACCCAATACTGAACCTTAACTAAAATGCCTGTCAGGATTGTTTTTATGTCAGATGGGACCAGCACACCTTCAAAGTGAGGAGAATCTCTCCCAAGCTCTCTCTCCACCTTGCAAGGCTCTCGCAAGGCTGCAGGTGACTGTGATTCCCATCGTGGGTTGTTACCCTGAGGGCTGTGCACACCTGATGCCACTGCAGGGTCTGGCTGACCGGCTGTATCGCAGGCTTCAGCCTCTCCACTTTTCGGCCCCCAATCCCGGGGTGTGAACGAGGGAGCGTGGGGATCTGGAAGTGGGCGGTGGTCAGGGGTGGGACTGCAGTTGATATGAGCAGTCCAGGCGCGGGGTGGGGCGGGGATCTCCCTCGGGCTGGGGCAGGGACCTCCGGCGCGAGGGGAGGGACCCGACGCGAAGACATCATCGGCCGCGGGGGGGGAACCCGACGCGGCGCCAATCGACGCGAAGGGGAAGGAGCCGTGGGAGGGGCTGGGAGGATTCGTGGGCTTTCGGCGTGAGGCTGCGCAGTGGGCGCAGGGGTGTCGGCACGGTGCCACGAGGCCGCCGCCATCTTTAAACTCGGAACAATGGGGGAGCGCAGCCGGCGCGAGTTTGGCTGTGGGCGGGGAAGAGGGATTGGGAAAAGGGGAATTAGGAACGTGGGGTGGGTGAGTCGGGGATTTCGAACTTTCAGGACAATTACGCAAAGTATAACAAATTACAATCAACAACGGGAAAAATTTTCGGACAGAAACATCACCCCCTCTCTCCACTGCCTCTAAACGTTTTTCTACTAACTCCCAAAAACTCAGAGTTTTAACAGAAGAAGCAGAAGCAAGAGGGACATAGGCAAAGATCCATTTAACAAAACGTTTCCAAGCCTTCTTATTAGCATTCCCGTTTTTTAACTTTAGGGTCTCTTTAACTTGGACATAAAACTCCTGCTCTATTCGGGACAGCTTAATACCCATTGTCTCCGAATAAAAGCCTCCTTGCTCTTTTTATACGGTACAAAACTCTCCCTCGAGCCTGATTCCCGCTGCCTATCGCGGATTAGACCTCACCGTCTGCGCTCGGTTCTCGGTGGCTTTCCCGCCGCTATCACGGGCACCGAGCTTCGCCGCCGCGCGCGGATCCTGGTCCTTTCCCACCGCGCCTCGCAGCCGCCAAACCTCACCGCTCCGTGCGGGTCTTGGTTCCTCGATCCCGGCTTCAGTTGCCGTCACCGGCTCCGGAGGGAGAAACATCCAAAAGAGCAAGGGTCTCTGGTCTCGTCAGTTCGCTCAGCTAGCGTACACACTTCAGACGCTCCAGAACGGTTGCTGACGGCCCCTGCCAGCCCCCCGCTAAAACGCGGAAGTTCTCGCTAGGGGAGCGACGTCCCGAAGGCGCAGTCCGGACCGCTGCTGCGTATCCAGGTCGCTCGCAGGGAACCCCGAGAGGTCGGAGTCTCTGTTCGGTGCGCCACTTGTTGCGTTCCCTGCTTCAGTCCCACCCTGGTACCGGCAGCGGAGTCCTAGCCCTATCCTAGGATGCCGTTCGCCCTCGGGAAGGCACCCTCGGAGTGCTGACTATGAGCACAGCTGGCCCGCGTTCGGTCCGGGGAGATGTTGCCCCCGGTGCGTGGTGAAACAGCAAAGAACTACCAGAGAAGGAGGTCTCTTGGTATGTGATTTCGGTAGGTTTATTGCCTCCAAAGGGAGCACATGGACCAAGAGCCCAGAGCAGCTTATTACATCGGTATTTAAGGGAGGAACAACACCCAATAGGATGAGGGCAGGGGACAATACAGGGGAGGGGCTGGGGTACATGATCAAATGGGGTTTAGGGAGGGGAGGGGAACAGAGAGAACAACGAATGAACTATGGAGTGACAGGGAATTTCCCAGAGCGGGGAAACATAACAGACAAGTCCAGTAACCAATAGCAGGAGCTTGGGTCCATGGATTGGTGGTCCAACTGCTGCCCCTGGGAGCTCCGGGGGGAAACCCTCTGTCCGTGGAACCTGTCCGGAGTCCTCTGGTTCCGAACCACCGCAACAGGACACTTTTTGTGTCCCGGCTGTAAAGCACTGTGCTCCCGGACGCCACCTGAAATGCCACACGGATCAAGATCCTTCCCAGACCCAAGCTGCCATCAACTAGGACTCTGGCTGCAATTGTAGGGCTAAATGCCTCCTAAAAACTGGCATCATGCATCTGGGGGACTGAGTTTTCTTTCACTTGGAAAGCGCCATTGTTTGTATCGAAGGCCACATATCTGGGAGTTGACAGCCGCATGCTGAAATTCCGCATGGATCAAGATTCCTCGCAGACCCAAGCTGCCACCGACAAGGACCCTGGCTGCCCTTGCAGGGCCAAAACCCTCCTCCAAACTGACATCAAGAAAGTGGGGGGCAGAGTTCTCTTTCTCAGAGAAAAGGGACACTTTTTGTGTCCCGGCCCTAAGGCATGTGCTCCCTGCTGCCTCTTCAATTCCGTATGGATCAAGATTCCTCGCAGACCCAAGCTGCCACCGACAAGGACCCTGGCTGCCCTTGCAGGGCCAAAACCCTCCTCCAAACTGACATCAAGAAACTGGGGGGCAGAGTTCTCTTTCTCAGAGAAGAAGGCACTTTTTGTGTCCCGGCCTAAGGCACTCTGCTCCCGGACGCCACCTGAAATTCCGTATGGATCAAGATTATTCGCTGACGCAAGCTGCCATCAACCAGGACTCTGGTTGCATTTGTAGGGCTAAAACCCTCCACCAAACAGACATCATGAATCTGGGGGCCTAAGTTTTCTTTCACGTGGAAAAGTGCCATCATTTCTATCGCAGGCCCCCTAGCTGGGAGTCGACGGCCGCCTTTTCAAATTCCGCATGGAGCAAGATCCCTCACAGACCCAAGATGCCACCGACTAGGACCCTGTCTGCCCTTGCAGGGCCAAAACCCTCCTCCAAACTGACATTAAGAAACTGGGGGGCAGAGCTCTCTTTCTCAGAGAAAACGGACACTCTTTGTGTCCCGGCCCTAAGGCACTCTGCTCCCTGCTGCCTCCTGAAATACCGTATGGATCAGGATTCCTCGCTGAGGCAAGATGCGATCATTAAGGACTCTGGTTGCATTTGTAGGGCAAAAACCCTCCTCCAAACTGACATCAAGAAAGTGGGGGGCAGAGCTCTCTGTCTCAGAGAAAACAGACACTTTTTGTGTCCCGGCCCTAAGGCACTGTGCTCCCGGACGCCACCTGAAATTCCGTATGGATCAAGATTCCTCACAGACCCAAGCTGCCACCATAAAGAGCCCTGGCTGCCCTTGCAGGGCCAAAACCCTCCTCCAAACTGACATCAAGAAACTGGGGGGCAGAGTTCTCTTTCTCAGAGGAAAGGGACACTTTTTGTTTCTCGGCCCTACGGCACTGTGCTCCCTGCTGCCTCCTGAAATTCCGTATGGATCAAGATTCCTCGCAGACCCAAGCTACAACCGACAGGGACCCTGGCTACCATTGCAGGGCTAAAACCCTCCTCCGAATTGACATCAAGAAAGTGGGGGGCAGAGTTCTCTTTCTCAGAGAAAAGGGACACTTTTTGTGTCCCGGCCCTAAGGCACTGTGCTCCCTCACGCCACCTGAAATTCCGTATGGATGAAGACTATTCGCTGACGCAAGCTGCCATCAACCAGGACTCTGGTTGCATTTGTAGGGCCAAAACCCTCCACCAAACCGACATTATGAATCTGGGGGCCTAAGTTTTCTTTCACGCGAAAAAGTGCCATCATTTGTATCGTAGGCCCCCTGTCTGGGAGTCGACTGCCGCCTCTTCAAATTCCGCTCGGAGCAAGATCCCTCACAGACCCAAGCTGCCACCGACAAGGACCCTGGCTGCCCTTGAAGGGCCAAAACCCTCCTCCAAACTGACATCAAGATAGTGGGGGGCAGAGTTCTCTTTCTCAGAGAAAAGGGACACTTTTTGTTTCTCGGCCCTAAGTCACTGTGCTTCCTGCTGCCTCCTGAAATTCCGTATGGATCAAGATTCCTCGCTGAGGAAAGATCCCATGAACTAGGACTATGGTTGCATTTGTAGGGCCAAAAACCTCCTCAGAACTGACATCAAGAAACTGGGGGGCAGAGTTCTCTTTCTCAAAGAAAAGGGACAGTTTTTGTGTCCCGGCCTTAAGGCACTCTGCTCCCTACTGCCTCCTGAAATTCCGTATGGATCAAGATTCCTCGCAGACCCAAGCTGCCACCGACAAGGACACTGGCTGCACTTGCAGGGTCAAAACACCCCTCCAAACTGACATCAAGAAACTGGGGGGCAGAGTTCTCTTTCTCAAAGAAAAGGGACACTTTTTGTGTCCCAGCCCTAAGGCAGTCTGCTCCCGGACGCCACCTGAAATTCTGTATGGATCAAGATTATTCGCTGACGCAAGCTGCCATCAACCAGGACTCTGGTTGCATTTGTAGGGCTAAAACCCTCCACCAAACCGACATCATGAATCTGGGGGCCTAAGTTTTCTTTCACGTGGAAAAGTGCCATCATTTCTATCGCAGGCCCCCTGTCTGGGAGTCGACTGCCGCCTTTTCAAATTCCGCATGGAGCAAGATCCCTCACAGACCCAAGATGCCACCGACTAGGACCCTGTCTGCCCTTGCAGGGCCAAAACCCTCCTCCAAACTGACATCAAGAAACTGGGGGGCAGAGTTTCCTTTCTCAGAGAAAAGGGACACTTTTTGTGTCCCGGCCCTAAGGCACTATTCTACCGGACGCCACCTGAACTTCCGTATGGATCAAGATTAGTCAGGCAGACCCAGCTGGCCACAGACAGGGACCCTGCTACACTTGCAGGCCAAAACCCTCCTCGCAAACTGAAACATCAGAAATGGGAGCAGAGTTCTCTTTAATAGAGAAACGCCACAGTTAGTGTACGGGCCCTAACGGCACTGTGCTCCCGGACCAGGCCACCGTGAAATTCACGTATGGATCAAGATTATTCGCTCGCAGGCCATAGAATGCATCAACCAAGACTCTGGTTTGCATTTGTAGGGACGAAAACCCTCCATCCAAACCGACATCATGAATCTGGGGGGCCTAAGTTTTCTTTCACGTGGAAAAGTGCCATCATTTTGTATGTAGGCCCCCTGTCCTGGGATCGACTGCCGCCTCTTCAAATTTCCGCGTGAGCAAGATCCTCACAGACCCAAGCTACAACCGAGAGGGACCCTGGCTGCCATTGCAGGGCTAAAACCCTCCTCCAAACTGACATCAAGAAACTGGGGGGCAGATTTCTCTTTCTCAGAGAAAAGGGACACTTTTTGTTTCTGGGCCCTAAGGCACTGTGCTCCCGGACGCCACCTGAAATTCCGTATGGATCAAGATTCCCTCACAGACCCAAGCTACAACCGACAGGGACCCTGGCTGCCATTGCAGGGCTAAAACCCTCCTCCAAACTGACATCAAGAAACTGGGGGGCAGATTTCTCTTTCTCAGAGAAAAGGGACACTTTTTTTTTCTGGGCCCTAAGGCACTGTGCTCCCGGACGCCACCTGAAATTCCGTATGGATGAAGATTATTCGCTGACCCAAGCTGCCATCAACTAGAACTCTGGCTGCAATTGTAGGGCTAAATGCCTCCTAAAAACTGGCATCATGCATCTGGGGGACTGAGTTTACTTTCACGTGGAAATGCGTCATTGTTTGCATCGAAGGCCACATATCTGGGAGTTGACTTCCGTCATGCTGAAATTCCGCACAGATTAAGATTCCTCGCAGACCCAAGCAGCCACCGACAACGACCCTGGCGGCCCTTGCAGGGCCAAAACCCTCCTCCAAACTGACATCAAGAAACTGGGGGGCAGAGTCCTCTCTCTCAGAGAAAACGGACACTTTTTGTGTCCCGGCCCTAAGGCACTGTGCTCCCTGCTGCCGCCTGAAAATTCGTATGGATCTAGATACCTCGCAGACCCAAGCTGCCACAAAAAAGGGCCCTGGCTGCCCATGCAGGGCCAAAACCCTCCTCCAAACTGACATCAAGAAAGTGGGGGGCAGAGTTCTTTTTCTCAGAGAAAAGGGACACTTTTTGTTTCTCGGCCCTAAGGCACTGTGCTTCCTGCTGCCTCCTGAAATTCCGTATGGATCAGGATTCCTCGCAGCGGCAAGATGCGATCATTTAGGACTCTGGTTGCATTTGTAGGGCCAAAACCCTCCTGCCAACTGACATCAAGAAAGTGGGGGGCATAGTTCTCTTTCTCAGAGAAAACGGACACTTTTTGTGTCCCCAACCTAAGGCACTGTGCTCCCGGACACCACCTGAAATTCCGTATGGATGAAGATTATTCGCTGACGCAAGCTGCCATCAACCAGGGCTCTGGTTGCATTTGTAGGGCTAAAACCCTCCACCAAACCGACATCATGAATCTGGGAGCCTAAGTTTTCTTTCAAGTGGAAAAGTGCCATCATATGTATCGCAGGCCCCCTGTCTGGGTGTCGACTGCCACCTCCTCAAATTTCGCATGGAGCAAGATCCCTCACAGACCCAAGCTGCCACCGACAAGGACCCTGGCTGCCCTTGCAAGGCCAAAACCCTCCTCCAAACTGACATCAAGAAACTGGGGGGCAGAGCTCTCTTTCTCAAAGAAAAGGGACACTTTTTGTGTCCCGGCCCTAAGGCACTGTGCTCCCTTCTGCCTCCTGAAATTCCGCATGGATTAAGATTCCTCGCAGACCCAAGCTACAACTGACAGGGACCCTGGCTGCCATTGCAGGGCTAAAACCCTCCTCCAAACTGACATCAAGAAACTGGGGAGCAGAGTTGTCTTTCTCAGGAAAAGGGACGCTTTTTGTTTCTTGGCCCTAAGGCACTCTGCTCCCGGACGCCACCTGAAATTCCGTATGGATCAAGTTTATTCGCTGACCCAAGATGCCATCAACCAGGACTCTGGTTGCATTTGTAGGGCCAAAACCCTCCTCCAAACTGACATCAAGAAACTGGGGGGCAGAGTTCTCTTTCTCAGAGAAAAAGGAACACTGTTGCGTTCCCTGCTTCAGTCCCACCCTTGTACCGGCAGCGGAGTCCTAGCCCTATCCTAGGATGCCGTTCGCCCTCGGGAAGGCACCCTCGGAGTGCTGACTATGAGCACAGCTGGCCCGCGGTCGGTCCGGGGAGGTGTTGCCCCCGGAGCGTGGTGAAAACAGCAAAGAACTACCAGAGAAGGAGGTCTCTTGGTATGTGATTTCGGTAGGTTTATTGCCTCCAAAGGGAGCACATGAACCAAGAGCCCAGAGCAGCTTATTACATCGGTATTTAAGGAGGAACAACACCCAATAGGATGAGGGCAGGGGACAATACAGGGGAGGGGCTGGGGTACATGATCAAATGGGGTTTAGGAAGGGGAGGGGAACAGAGAGAACAACGAATGAACTATGGAGTGACAGGGAATTTCCCAGAGCGGGAATACATAACAGACAAGTCCAGTAACCAATAGCAGGAGCTTGGGTCCGTGGATTGGTGGTCCAACTGCTGCCCTGGGAGCTCCGGGGGGAAACCCTCTGTCCGTGGAACCTGTCCGGAAGTCCTCTG
>JAVTVJ010001705.1:0-22449 GCA_034509425.1 Eopsaltria australis | reverse complement strand
CGCTTCCTACAGGTCTGTGGAGAGGCTGGGTGTCCAGCCTGCTCCTTAGTGGGAGGCAAGGGAGAGATCCTCGCTTCCAGCAAGTTTTGTGGAACGGCCGAGAAAGCTCGGTTCGCACCAGTGTAAGGGAAGGGGGAGAAGCCCCCACTTTCTATGTTCCATCTGTAAAAAGTTTTTCCAAGATGTTAAGGCAAGGGCGACTCCCGGACTTCCGGGACGGCTCCGCGAGCAGGGCGGTCACTCCCCCGTGACAGAAGCGGGGCACCAGCCGCTCTGAGAGGGGCGGAGGTGATTCCTGCCATTGCCCTGGTCACGGCCGGGGGATGCGCGGGGGAGCGTTCCCAGGAAGCGAACCGGGACCGGGGCTGCCGCTGCGCTGCTTCGGCCCTGCTCTGGCGGAGGCGGGGCCGCCGCTGCGCGGCCACGGCCCGGCTCACTCGCTGCTCCTGGGCCCCGCCCGCACCGGCCCAGAGCGGGCCGGAGTGTGAGATCTAAGAGCAGGAACGGCCCTATCGCACTTTCCACAGTAACGAGCTTGTTTTAAGGACACCCGAGAGCCGCTGTGAGCCGCAGCACGGGCCGAGCGCGGGCGAGCCGGGGGTGCCCCTGGGCGGGGGTGCCCGCATGCCGCGCCCGTCCCCGGCCGTGCGAGGGCCGCGAGCGCTCTTTGTCTGCTCTGGTAAGCACTCACAAGGGAAACACCGAGCCCAAAGAACAAGAAGCCGTTTTTAGGCTCCCTTAAACCATGCTATAAGTAAGCAGAGTCCAGAGTTAACAAATATCTTAGAATGGTTTACTGAGTTAAATTTGTAAAAGACCTTCTCCTGTATCCTTGTGAGTAAAAAAGACCAAGGACTCTTTACTATTATGTAAAATAATCCTGAAACTGAGAACTAGGGCAGTCAGCAACTGAAAATTGCTGCATCCAACCAGCAGCCAGATTGATACATCCCGTTCGCATGCACCACGTAAGTTTTTCTGTGAACATAGAAGACATGGACCCTATGCATTGCTACTGAAACTGGATAATGTTATTCTGAAAACGTTTGCTGTCAATCCTAGTATGTCTGTTCCCAGCACTAACTGATAATGTATTTAAGTCTGACTGTTTGCAGACCATGGAAGAAGCCTATTCCAGCAGAGCAGACCTGAAAGATGTTCCAGCCTTGGAGCTGTATGCAGATGAGAGCAGCTTCATGCGAGATGGCAAACAAAAGACAGGTTATGCAGTAACAACCACGAACCAGGTAACCATGAGAAAAGTGTTAGCATCAAATGTGCCATCACAAAAAGCTGAACTGATTATATCAATGAAAGATCTAGAACTGAGCAAAGTCATCTAGAAGGAAGGAAGACTAGCAACTATTCAAGCCTAGAGACTGAGTCTATGTTGAATGAAGGGACAGTAATCTTACGAGCTAAGTAAAAAAGAGTCATTCCAAGTCCTGACTACCCTCACCAATGCAAACGCTGGAGAGAGCTTGATTCACTGCTTCCGAGTTCAAGAAGACGTCTGCTCCTAGACAGCCAGAAAACAGAGACTTATACAAATTGAGATGATATGATTTAAACTGTTCTTTTGTACCTCTTATCTGTACAGTTGGTAACCGTGATTCAAATTTTGTCCTAAAATTTGCATGTAACTCTAGTCCAAAATGTATCCAAAAGCTCTTCATAAGGACAACTTGTCAAAGTTGAGAATCTGGCCTGGTAAGTTTTGCCCCAAGATAAAGATTGGGCCTGTGCCCATGGAGCTGTGATTCCAAAAGTAATGTTTAATCATATTAAAGGCTGTTGACAAAACAAAATAGCTCTTAATTTCCTACTAGCCACAAAATCATTAACACTAGTTGTTGTTCTTATGCAAATCTGAATGAAAAATTTTTTTAGAAATTTGGTTGAAATTGAAAGCAAACTCAATTCTTAACAGTTTAACTCTCAAAAGGCTTGAACCGTGAATATACTTCATCACTCACCTTCTGGTACCAAACTGACCTAGATAAAGAAATGTTCATAGCTAACTGTTATTAACATTAGCATCGGTGTAACAACTAGTGGGATAGCCAAGTTGTATAAACAGAGGTAATGGTGAATGAATGAGACTAGACAAGACAGAGTCTGTTAGTCTCTAAAAGGGGATGATTGCCGTTTGGTTTCTGCCTTTTTTCTTTTATATGTTCTCTGTACTCTCTGCCCATATTTTTGTGGCTCTGTAGCCTACTATTTTAATAGCTAGTTTTTCCAGTACCTTTCCATAGCCTTTCCCTAAGCAGAAAGACAAAACAAATTCCAGAGCTCCAAGCCCCAGGGGGTTGCAAGGCCCTGTCCTATCTCAGTTCTTCCTGGGAACCAAGGCCGAGAACAACTCTGAGGTACATTTCATAAGCAGAGTGCAGCCAGTGCTGAGAGGGGGGCTCCAGGGAAGGGGCTGGACCTGAGGGGGAATTGAATCGCCACTTGTTCTCCTTATTGGTGCTCTTTATTATGCTAATTTCCTAAAAGCTATTAATATGTACTCACCCCTGGAGGGGCTGGGCTTTTATGGACACCTTTCCATAACTGCTCCTGAAGACCTTCAAAAAAGATCCCCTTTGATTACCTCCTTGCTAATGATCTGGAGTTTCTATTTCCAGGGTGGGGAAAGGCCAACACCGGACGCACTGAATGCCGCATGGATTCAGATCCTTCCAGACCAAGCTGCCAATCCGGTGACTCTGGCTGAATTGTAGGCTAAATGCCTCCTAAACTCGGCATTCATGCTCTGGGACTGAGTTTTCTTTACATGAATGCGCCATGTTTGCTCGAAGGCCACATATCTGGGAGTTGACAGCCGGCATGCTGATATTCCGTATGGATCAAGATTCCTCGCAGACCCAAGCTGCCACCAACAGGGACCCTGGCTGCCCTGCAGGGCCAAACCCTCCTCCAAACTGACATCAAGAAACTGGGGGGCAGAGTTCTCTTTCTCAGAGAAAAGGGACACTTTTTGTGTCCTGGCCCTAAGGCGCTGTGCTCCCAGTCGCCACCTTGAAATTCCGTATGGATCAAAGTTATTCGCTGTCGCAAGATGCCATCACCCAGGACTCTAGTTGCATTTGTAGGGCAAAAGCCCTCCACCAAACCGACATCATGAATCTGGGGGCTAAGTTTCTTTCCGTGGAAACAGTGCCATCATTTGTATCGTAGGCCCCTGTCTGGGAGTCGACTGCCGCCTCTTCAAATTCCGCATGGAAGCAAGATCCTCGCACCCAAGCATGCACCGACTATGGACATGTCCTTGCAGGGCCAAACCCTCCATCCAAACTTACATCAAGAAACTGGGGGCAGAGCTATCTTTCTCAGAGAAAAGGAACAGTTTTGTGTTCCCGCCCTAGGCACTCTCTCCCGGACGCCACCTGAAATTCCGTATTGATCAAGATTATTCGCTGACGCAAGCTGCCATCAACCAGGACTCTGGTTGCATTTGTAGGGCTAAAACCCTCCACAAAACCGACATCATGAATCTGGGGGCCTAAGTTTTCTTTCACGTGGAAAAGTGCCATCATTGTATCGTAGGCCCCATGTCTGTGAGTCGACTGCCGCCTCTTCAAATTCCGCATGGAGCAAGATCCCTCACAGACCCAAGCTGCCACCGACAAGGACCCTGGCTGCCCTTGCATGGCCAAAACCTCCCAAAGACATCAGAACTGGGGGGCAAGCTATCTTCTCAGGAAGGGACACTTTTTGTGTCCCGGCCCTAACACTCTGCTCCGGACACACCTAAGCCGCATGGATCACGATCCTTCCCAGACCCAAGCTCCAATCAGCTAGAACCTGCTGCAATTGTACGGCTAAATGCTCACTAAAAGCGGCATCATGCATTTTGGGGACTGAGTTTTCTTTACATGGAAAAGCGCATTGTTTGCCTCGAAGCCACATACTCTGGGGCTTGACGCGCATGCTGAAATTCCGCAGGATTAAGATTCCTCGCAGACCCAAGCTGCCACCAACAAGGACCCTGGCTGCCCTTGCAGGGCCAAAACCCTCCTCCAAACTGACATCAAGAAACTGGGGGGCAGAGTTCTCTTTCTCAGAGAAAAGGGACACTTTTTGTGTCCCGGCCCTAAGGCACTGTGCTCCGTGATGCCGTTTGGTTTCTGCCTTTTTTCTTTTATATGTTCTCTGTACTCTCTGCCCATATTTTTGTGGCTCTGTAGCCTACTATATTAATAGCTAGTTTTTCCAGTACCTTTCCATAGCCTTTCCCTAAGCAGAAAGACAAAACAAATTCCAGAGCGCCAAGCCCCAGGGGGTTGCAAGGCCCTGTCCTATCGCAGTTCTTCCTGGGAACCAAGGCCGAGAACAACTCTGAGGTACATTTTCATAAGCAGAGTGCAGGCAGTGCTGAGAGGGGGGCTCCAGGGAAGGGGCTGGACCTGAGGGGGAATTGAATCGCCACTTGTTCTCCTTATTGGTGCTCTTAATCAATTATGCTAATTTCCTAAAAGCTATAAATATGTACTCACCCCTGGAGGGGCTGGGCTTTTATGGACACCTTTCCATAAACTGGCTCTGAGGACCCAAGAAGTTCCCTTTTCTTACCTCCTTGCTAAATGATTGCGAGTTTCTTTTCCAGGCTGGGGAAAAAGGCAACAAGTTATTTGCACACCCAGAAGGGACCGAGAACCTCTGTACCTTTCCTTGGACCAGAAAAACATCCTTGCAAGGATTCTTTTGACAGCCAATCTAAGATCCCTTGCCACGGGCCTGAGGTCGAGACACCTGGTTCAAGATCCCACAGGGTAGTTAAGGTGGTTCTTTTGTTGATGTAGTGTGTAGTTGTATGTGTGTATTGTTGAGTATGTGTATCTGTTTTAAAGTGCAGTAATTGTTGTAGCCCGATCCCAGGACAACCTGGCGTGGTGGTGAGAAAATTTGCTTTTGAAATCATTTCTCCAAGTTTTTCCTGTGGCCGATTTTCCAACCTGCCCCAGAGATCGGCTGGTGGGGAGGAGGCGGGTGTGTGATCTCGGCTGAGATTGTTCACTGGTAGAGAAAAGCAAATCACAGTGCGAAAGTTTATTTCATGTTTAGCAAATGCGAGTTTTGAATTGAAAGCTGGCCTGGAGACATCTGGGCATGGAGCGGCCGGGGGAGGCCTGGTCTGCTTCTTGGTAGGAGGTGGGGGATGGGCCCCGCTTCCTACAGGTTTGTGGGAGCGGCTGGGTGTCCAGCCTGCTCCTTGGTGGGAGGCTAGGGAGAGATTCCACTTATCCTACAAAACAGGGTTTTGGAGCGGCGGGTCCAAAGCTTTGGTCCCTTGGTGGGAGGGCTTCGGGAGTTCCACTTCCTACAGGTTTGTGGAGCGGCTGGGTGCCCAGCCTGCTCCTTGGTGGGAAGCTGGGGAGAGATTCCCACCTCCTACAGGTTTGTGGAGCGGCTGGGTGCCCAGCCTGCTCCTTGGTGGGAGGCGAGTGAGAAATCCTCGCTTCCTACAGGTCTGTGGAGAGGCTGGGTGTCCAGCCTGCTCCTTAGTGGGAGGCGAGGGAGAGATCCTCGCTTCCAGCAAGTTTTGTGGAACGGCTGAGAAAGCTCGGTTCGCACCATTGTAAGGGAAGGGGGAGAAGCCCCACTTTCTATGTTCCATCTGTAAAAAGTTTTTCCAAGATTTTAAGGCAAGGGCGACTCCCGGACTTCCGGGACGGCTCCGCGAGCAGGGCGGTCACTCCCCCGTGACAGAAGCGGGGCACCAGCCGCTCTGAGAGGGGCGGAGGTGATTCCTGCCATTGCCCTGGTCACGGCGGGGGGCTGCGCGGGGGAGCGGTCCCAGGAAGCGAACCGGGACCGGGGCTGCCGCTGCGCTGCTTCGGCCCTGCTCTGGCGGAGGCGGGGCCGCCGCTGCGCGGCCACGGCCCGACTCACTCGCTGCTCCTGGGCCCCGCCCGCACCGGCCCAGAGCGGGCCGGGAGTGTGAGATCTAAGAGCAGGAATGGCCCTATCGCACTTTCCACAGTAACGAGCTTGTTTTAAAGACACCCGAGAGCCGCTGTGAGCAGCAGCACGGGCCGAGCGCGGGCGAGCCGGGGGTGCCCCTGGGCGGGGGTGCCCGCATGCCGCGCCCGTCCCCGGCCGTTCGAGGGCAGCGAGCGCTCTTTGTCTGCTCTGGTAAGCACTCAAAAGGGAAACACCGAGCCCAAAGAACAAGAAGCCGTTTTTAGGCTCCCTTAAACCATGCTATAAGTAAGCAGAGTCCTGTGTAAACAAATATCTTAGAATGGTTTACTGAGTTAACTTTGTAAAAGACCTTCTCCTGTATCCTTGTGAGTAAAAAAGACCAAGGACTCTTTACTATTATGTAAAATAATCCTGAAACTGGAGAACTAGGGCAGTCAGAAACTGAAAATTGCTGCATCCAACCAGCAGCCCAGAATTGATACATCCAACAGTTGCATGCACCCCACTGTAAGTTTGTCTCGTGAACATAAAGACATGGACCATGCATGCTACTGAAACTGGATATGTTATTTCTGAAAAACGTTTGCTGTCAAGTCCTAGTATGTCTGTTCCAGCACTAACTGATAATATATTTAAGTCTGACTGTTTTCAGACCATGGAAGAAGCCTATTCCAGCAGAGCAGACCTGAAAGATGTGCCAGCCTGGGAGCTGTATGCAGATGAGAGCAGCTTCATGCGAGATGGCAAACAAAAGACAGGTTATGCAGGAACAACCACGAACCAGGTAACCATAAGAAAAGTGTTACCATCAAATGTACCATCACAAAAAGCTGAACTGATTATATCAATGAAAGATCTAGAACTGAGCAAAGTCATCTAGAAGGAAGGAAGACTAGTAACTATTCAAGCCTAGAGACTGAGTCTATGTTGAATGAAGGGACAGTAATCTTACTAGCTAAGTAAAAAGAGTCATTCCAAGTCCTGACTACCCTCACCAAATGCAAAGCTGCTGGCAGAGAGCCTTGAATTCACTGCTCCAGAGTTAAGAAGACGTCTGCTCCATAGACAGCCAGAAAACAGAGACTGATACAAATTGAGATGATATGATTTAAACTGTTCTTTTGTACCTCTTATCTGTACAGTTGTTAACCGTGATTCAAATTTGGTCCTAAAATTTGCATGTAACTCTAGTCCAAAATGTATCAAAAAGCTCTTCATAAGGACAACTTGTCAAAGTTGAGAATCTGGCCTGGTAAGTTTTGCCCCAAGATAAAGATTGGGCCTGTGCCAATGGAGCTGTGATTCCAAATGTAATGTTTAATCATATTAAAGGCTGTTGACAAAAAAAAATAGCTCTTAATTTCCTACTAGCCACAAAATCATTAACACTAGTTGTTGTTCTTATGCAAATCTGAATGAAAAATTTTTTTAGAAATTTGGTTGAAATTTGAAAGCAAACTCAAATTCTACACCAAGTAACTCTCAAAGAGCTTACTGAACCTTGAATATCTTCAGTACACTCACTTCATGGTTACCAAACTGAACCTAGATAAAAGAAATGTTCATAGTAACTGTAGTTATAATTAGCATCTGTGTAACAACTAGTGGGATAGCCAGTTGTATAAACCAGAGGTATGGTTAAATGCAGAGTAGAGACTAGACAAGACAGAGTCTTGTTAGTCTCTAAAAAAGGGGGGAATGATGCCGTTTGGTTTCTGCCTTTTTTCTTTATATGTTCTCTGTACTCTCTGCCCATATTTTTGTGGCTCTGTAGCCTACTATATTAATAGCTAGTTTTTCCAGTACCTTTCCATAGCCTTTCCCTAAGCAGAAAGACAAAACAATTTCCAGAGCTCCAAGCGCCAGGGGGTTGCAAGGCCCTGTCCTATCTCAGTTCTTCCTGGGAACCAAGGCCGAGAACAACTCTGAGGTACATTTTCATAAGCAGAGTGCAGCCAGTGCTGAGAGGGGGGCTCCAGGGAAGGGGCTGGACCTGAGGGGTAATTGAATCGCCACTTGTTCTCCTTATTTGTGCTCTTAATCAATTATGCTAATTTCCTAAAAGCTATAAATATGTACTCACCCCTGGAGGGGCTGGGCTTTTATGGACACCTTTCCATAACTGCTCCTGAAGACCTTAAAAATAAAGATCCCCTTTTATATTACCTCCTTGCTAAAATGATCTCGAGTTTCTTTTCCAGGCTGGGGGGAAAAGGCAACACCGGACGCCACCTTAAATGCCGCATGGATCAAGATCCTTCCCAGACCCAAGCTGCATGAAACTAGAACTCTGGCTGCAATTGTAGGCTGTAAATGCCTCCGAAAAAACTGGCATCATGCATCAATGGGGACGGTTTTCTTTCACATGAAAAAGCGCCATTTGTTTGAATCGAATGGCCACATATCTGGGAGTGACAGGCCGGCATGCTGAAATTCCGCACATGCGATAAGATTCCTCGCAGACCCAAGCAGCCACCGACAAGGACCCTGGCTGCCTTTGCAGGACAAAAACCCTCCTCCAAACTGACATGAAGAAAGTGGGGGGCAGAGTTCTCTTTCTCAGAGAAAAGGGACACTTTTTGTGTCCCGGCCCTAAGGCACTGTGCTCCCTGCTTCATCCTGAGAATCCGTATGGATCAAGATTCCTCGCAGACCAAGCCTGCCACCGACAAGGACCCTGGCTGCCCTTGCAGGGCCAAAACCCTCCTCCAAACTGACATCAAGAAACTGGAAGGCAGAGTTCCCTTTCTCAGAGGAAAGGGACACTTTTTGTGTCTCGGCCCTAAGGCACTGTGCTCCTGGACGCCACCTGAAATTCCGTATGGATCAAGATTATTCGCTGACGCAAAATGCCATCAACCAGGACTCTGGTTGCATTTGTAGGGCCAAAACCCTCCACCAAACCGACATCATGAATCTGGGGGGCCAAGTTTTCTTTCACGTGGAAAAGTGCCATCATTTGTATCGTAGGCCCCATGTCTGGAAGTCGACTGCCGCCTCTTCAAATTCCGCATGGAGCAAGATCCCTCACAGACCCAAGCTGCCACCGACAAGGACCCTGGCTGCCCTTGCAGGGCCAAAACCCTCCTCCAAACTGACATCAAGAAAGTGGGGGGCAGAGTTCTCTTTCTCAGCAGAAAAGGGACACTTTTGTGTCCCCGCCTGAAGGCACTGTGCTCCCGGATGCCGCCTGAAATTCCGTCGTATGGATCAGATTACTGGCTGAGGCAAGCTGCCAATCAACTAGAACTCTGGCTGCAATTGCAGGGCTAAATGCCTCCTAAAAACTGGCATCATGGATTTGGGAGACTGAGTTTTTGTTCACGTGGAAAAGTGCCATCATTTGTATCGAAGGCCCCATGTCTGGGAGTTGACAGCCCCATGCTGAAATTCGGCATGGATTAAGATTCCTCGCAGACCCAAGCTACCACCGACAAGGACCCTGGCTGCCCTTGCAGGGCCAAAACCCCTCTCCAAACTGACATCAAGAAAGTGGGGGGCAGAGTTCTCTTTCTCAGAGAAAAGGAACATTTTTTGTGTCCTGGCCCTAAGGCACTGTTCGCCCTGCTGCCTCCTGAAAATTCGTATGCATCAAGATTCCTCGCAGACCCAAGCTGCCACCGACAAGGACCCTGGCTGCCCTTGCAGGGCCAAAACCCTCCTCCAAGCTGACATTAAGAAACTGGGGGGCAGAGTTCTCTTTCTCAGAGAAAAGGGACACTTTTTGTGTCCCGGCCCTAAGGCACTCTGCTCCCGGACGCCACCTGAAATGCCGCATGGATCGAGATCCTTCCCAGACCCAAGCTGCCATCAACTAGAACTCTGGCTGCAATAGTAGGGCTAAATGCCTCCTAAAAACTGGCATCATGCATCTGGGGGACTGAGTTTTCTTTCCCATGGAAAAGCGCCATTGTTGGTATCGAAGGCCCCATGTCTGGGAGTTGACAGCCGCTTGCGGAAATTCCGCATGGATTAAGATTCCTCGCAGACCCAAGCTGCCACCAAAAAGGACACTGACTGCCCTTGCAGGGCCAAAATCCTCCTCCAAACTGACATCAAGAAACTGGGGGGCAGAGCTCTCTTTCTCAGAGAAAAGTACACTTCTTTTGTCGTGGCCCTAAGGCACTGTTCTCACGGACGCTACCTGAATTTCAGTATGGATCAAGATTATTCGCTGACGCAAGCTGCCATCAACCAGGACTCTGGTTGCATTTGTAGGGCTAAAACCCTCCACCAAACTGACATCATGAATCTGGGGCCTAAGTTTTCTTTCACGTGGAAAAGTGCCATCATTTCTATCGCAGGCCCCCTGTCTGGGAGTCGACTGCCGCCTCTTCAAATTCCGCATGGAGCAAGATCCCTCACAGACCCAAGCTGCCACCGAGAAGACCCTGGCTGCCCTTGCAGGGCCAAAACCCTCCTCCAAACTGACATCAAGAAACTGGGGGGCAGAGTTCTCTTTCTCAGAGAAAAGGGACACTTTTTGTGTCCCGGCCTTAAGGCACTGTGCTCCCTCCTGCCTCCTGAATTTCGTATGGATCAAGATTTCTCGCAGACCCAAGGTGCCACCTAGAAGGACCCTGGCTGCCCTTGCAGGGCCAAAACCCTCCTCCAAACTGACATCAAGAAACTGGGGGGCAGAGTTCCCCTTCTCAGAGAAAAGGGACACCTTTTGTGTCCCGGCCCTAAGGCACTCTTCCCCTCGTACGCCACCTGAAATGCCACATAGGATCCAAATCCTTCCAGACCCAAGCTGCCATCAACTAGAACTGTTGCTGCAATCGTAAGGCTAAATGCCTCCTAAAAACTGGCATCATGGATCTGGGGAACTGAGTTTTCTTTCACTTGGAAAAGCGCCATTGTTTGTATCGAAGGCAACATATCTGGGAGTTGACAGTCGCATGCTGAAATTCCGCATGGATTAAGATTCCTCGCAGCACCAAGCTGCCACCAACAAGGACCCTGGCTGCCCTTGCAGGGCCAAAACCCTCCTCCAAACTGACATCAAGAAACTGGGGGGCAGAGTTCTCTTTCCCAGAGAAAAGGGACACTTTTTGTGTCCCGGCCCTAAGGCACTCTGCTCCTGCGGCCTGCTAGAAATTCCGCATGGAGCAAGATCCCTCACAGACCCAAGCTGCCACCGACAAGGACCCGCGCTGCCCTTGCAGGGCCAAAACCCTCCTCCAAACTGACATCAAGAAACTGGGGGGCAGAGTTCTCTTTCTCGGAGAAAAGGGACACTTTTTGTGTCCCGGCCCTAAGGCACTGTGCTCCCGGACGCCACCTGTAATGTCGCACGGATCAAGATCCTTCCCAGACCCAAGCTGTCATCAACCACAACTCTGGTTGCAATTGTAGGGCTAAATGCCTCCTAAAAACTGGCATCATGGATTTGGGAGACTGAGTTTTCTTTCACGTGGTTAAGTGCCGTCATTTGTATCGAAGGCCCCATGCCCTCAGAGAAAAGGCACACTTTTGTGTCCCGGCCCGAAGGCACTGTGCTCTTGGAGGCCTCCTGAAATTCGGCATGGATTAAGATTCCTCGCAGACCCAAGCTGCCACCGACAAGGACCCTGGCTGCCCTTGCAGGGCCAAAACCCTCCTCAAAACGGACATCAAGAAAGTGGGGGGCAGAGTTCTCTTTCTCAGAGAAAAGGGACACTTTTTGTATCCCAGGCCTAAGGCACTGTTCTCCCTGCTGCCTGCTGAAATTTCTCATGGATCAAGATTACTGGCAGACCCAAACTGCCACCGAGAAGGACCCTGGCTGCCTTTGCAGGGCCAAAACCCTCCTCCAAACTGACATCAAGAAAGTGGGGGGCAGAGTTCTCTTTCTCAGAGGAAAGGGAGACATGTTGTATCCCGGCCCTAAGGCACTGTTCTCCCTGCTGCCTGCTGAAATTTCACATGGATCAAGATTCCTCGCAGACCATAGCTGCCACTGACAAGGACCCTGGCTGCCTTTGCAGGGCCAAAACCCTCCTCCAAACTGACATCAAGAAAGTGGGGGGCAGAGTTCTCTTTCTCAGAGGAAAGGGAGACTTTTTGTGTCCCGGCCCTAAGGCACTCTGCTCCTGGATGCCTCCAGAAATTCCGTATGGATCAAGATCCCTCACAGACCCAAGCTGTCATTGACAAGGACGCTGGTTGCCTTTGAAGGGCCAAACCCCTCCTCCAAACTGACATCAAGAAAGTGGGGGGCAGAGTTCTCTTTCCCAGAGAAAAGGGACACTTTTTGTGTCCCGGCCCTAAGCCACTGTTCTCCCTGCTGCCTGCTGAAATTCCGCATGGATCAAGATTCCTCACAGACCCAAGCTGCCACCGACAAGGACCCTGGCTGCCCTTGCAGGGCCAAAACCCTCCTCCAAACTGACATCAAGAAAGTGGGGGGCAGAGTTCTAATTCTCAGAGAAAAGGGACACTTCTTGTGTCCCGGCCCTAAGGCGGCCTGTGCTCCCGGACGCCACCTGAAATTCCGTATGGATCAAGATCCTTTCCAGACCCAAGCTGCCATCAACTAGAACTCTGGCTGCAATTGTAGGGCTAAATGCCTCCTAAAAACTGGCATCGTGGATCTGGGAGACTGAGTTTTCTTTCACATGGAAAAGTGCCATCATTTGTATCGAAGGCCCCATGCCTGGGAGTCGACAGCCGCCCCTTAAAATTCCGCATGGAGCAAGATCCATCACAGACCCAAGCTACCACCGACAAGGACCCTGGCTGCCCTTGCAGGGCCAAAACCCTCCTCCAAACTGACATCAAGAAAGTGGGGGGCAGAGTTCTCTTTCTCAGAGATAAGGGACATTTTTCGTCTCCCGGCCCTAAGGCACTGTGCTCCCGCATGCCTCCTGAAATTCCGCATGGATTCGAATTCCTCAGAGACCCAAGCTGCCACCGACAAGGACCCTGGCTGCCCTTGCAGGGCCAAAACCCTCCTCCAAACTGACATCAAGAAAGTGGGGGGCAGAGTTCTCTTTCTCAGATAAAAAGGGACACTTATTGTGTCCCGGCCCTAAGGAACTCTGCTCCCGGATGCCTCCTGAAATTCCGTATGGATCAAGATCCCTCACAGACCCAAGCTGCCACCGACAAGGACCCTGGCTGCCCTTGCAGGGCCAAAACCCTCCTCCAAACTGACATCAAGAAACTGGGGGGCAGAGTTCTCTTTCTCAGAGAAAAGCGACACTTTTTCTGTCCCAACCCTGAGGCACCGTGCTCCCGGACGCCACCTGAAATTCTGTATGGATCAAGATTATTCGCTGACGCAAGCTGCCATCAACCAGGACTCTGGTTGCATTTGTAGGGCTAAAACCCTCCACCAAACCGACATCATGAATCTGGGCTCCTAAGTTTTCTTTCACGTGGAAAAATGCCATCGTTTGTATCGCAGGCCCCCTGTATGGGAGTCGACTGCCGCCTCTTCAAATTCCGCATGGAGCAAGATCCCTCACAGACCCAAGCAGCCACCGACAAGGACCCTGGCTGACCTTGCAGGGCCAAAACCCTCCTCCAAACTGACATCAAGAAAGTGGGGGGCAGAGTTCTCTTTTCCAGAGAAAAGGGACACTTTTTGTGTCCCGGCCCTAAGGAACTGTGCTCCCTGCTGCATGCTGAAATTCCGCATGGATCAAGATGCCTCACAGACCCAAGCTGCCACCGAGAAGGACCCTGGCTGCCCTTGCAGGGCCAAAACCCTCCTCCAAACTGACATCAAGAAACTGGGGGGCAGAGTTCTCTTTCTCAGAGAAAAGGTACACATTTTGTTTGTCGACCCTAAGGCACTGTGCTTCCTGCTGCCTCCTGAAATTCCGTATGAATCAAGATTCCTCGCTGAGGCAAGATGCCATCAACTAGGACTCTGGTTGCATTTTTAGGACCAAAACCCTCCTCCAAACTGGCATCAAGAAACTGGGGGGCAGAGTTCTCTTTCTCAGAGAAAAGGGACACTTTTTGTTTCTCGGTCCAAAGGCACTGTGCTCCCGAACCCCACCAGAAATGCCACACGGATAAAGATCTTTCCCAGACCCAAGCTGCCATCAACTAGAACTCTGGCTGCAAATGTAGGGCTAAATGCCTCCTAAAAACTGGCATCATGCATCTGGGGGACTGAGTTTTCTTTCACTCGGAAAAGCGCCATTCTTTGTATCGATGGCCACATATCTGGGAGCTGACAGCCGCATGCTTAAATTCCGCATGGATTAAGATTCCTCGCAGACCCAAGCTGCCACCAAGAAGGACCCTGGCTGCCCTTGCAGGGCCAAAACCCTCCTCCAAACTGACATCAAGAAACTGGGGGGCAGAGTTCTCTTTCTCAGAGAAAAAGGACACTTTTTTGTTTCTCGGCCCTCAGGCACTGGTCTTCCTGCTGCCTCCTGAAATTCCGTATGGATCAAGATTCCTCGCAGACCCAAGCGGTAACCGACAGGGACCCAGGCTGCCATTGCAGGGCTAAAACCCTCCTCCAAACTGACATCAAGAAAGTGGGGGGCAGAGTTCTCTTACTCAGAGAAAAGGGACACTTTTTGTGTCCCGGCCGAAAGGCACTGTGCTCCCGGACGCCACCTGAAATTCCGTATGGATCAAGATTATTCGCTGACCCAAGATGCCACGAACCAGGACCCTGGTTGCATTTGTAGGGCCAAAACCCTCCACCAAACCGACATCATGAATCTGGGGGCCTAATTTTTCTTTCACGTGGAAAAGTGCCATCATTCGTATCGTAGGCCCCATGTCTGGGAGTCGACTGCCGCCTCTTCAAATTGCGCATGGAGCAAGATCCCTCGCAGACCCAAGCTGCCACCGACTAGGACACTGGCTGCCCTTGCAGGGCCAAAACCCTCCTCCAAACTGACATCAAGAAACTGGGGGGCAGAGCTCTCTTTCTCAGAGGAAAGGGACACACTTTTATACAGGCCCTAAGGCACTCTGCTCCCTGCTGACTCCTGAGAATTCGTATGGATCAAGATTCCTCGCAGACCCAAGGTGCCACAATAAAGAGCCCTGCTGCCCTTGCAGGGCCAAAACCCTCCTCCAAACTGACATCAAGAAACTGGGGGGCAGAGTTCTCTTTCTCAGAGAAAACGGACACTTTTTGTGTCGCGGCGCTAAGGCACTGCTCCGATGCTCCTGAAATTCGTATGGATCAAGATTCCTCGCTGAGGAAAGATCCCATGAACTAGGACTATGGTTGCATTTGTAGGGCCAAAACCCTCCTCCAAACTGACATCAAGAAACTGGGGGGCAGAGTTATCTTTCTCAAAGAAAAGGGACACTTTTTGTTTCCTGGCTCTAAGGCACTGCGCTCCCTGCTTCCTCCTGATATTCCGTATGGATCAAGATTCCTCGCAGACCCAATCAGCCACCGACAATGACCCTGGCGGCCCTTGCAAGGCCAAAACCCTCCTCCCAACTGACATCAAGAAACTGGGGGCAGAGTTCTCTTTCTCAGAGTAAAGGGACACTTTGTGTTTCTCGGCCCTAAGGCACTGTGCTCCCTGCTGCCTCCTGAAATTCTGTATGGATCAAGATTCTGCGCAGACCCAAGCTGCCACCGACAAGGACCCTGGCTGCCCTTGCAGGGCCAAAACCCTCCTCCAAACTGACATCAAAGAACTGGGGGGCAGAGTTCTCTTTCTCAGAGAAAAGGGACACTTTTTGTGTCCCGGCCCTAAGGAACTCTGCTCCCGGATGCCTCCTGAAGTTCCGTATGGATCAAGATCCCTCACAGACCCAAGCTGCCACCGACAAGGAGCCTGGCTGCCTTTTCAGGGCCAAAAACCCTCCTCCAAAATGAGATCAAGAAACTGGGGAGCAGAGTACTCTTTCATGGAGAAAAGGGACACTTTTTGTGTCCCGGCCCTAAGGCACTGTTCTCCCTGCTGGCTGCTGAAATTCCGCATGGATCGAGATTCCTCGAGACCCAAGCTGCCACCGGCAAGGACCCTGGCTGCCCTTGCAGGGCCAAAACCCTCCTCCAAACTGACATCAAGAAACTGGGGGGCAGAGTTCTCTTTCTCAGAGAAAAGGGACACTTTTTGTTTCTCGGCCCTAAGACACTGTGCTTCCTGCTGCCTCCTGAAATTCCGTATGGATAGTTATTCCGCTGACGCAAGTGCCATCAACAATGACTCTGTTGCATTTGTGGGCTAAACCCTCCACAAACGACATATGAATCTGGGGGCCTAAGTTTCTTTCACGTGAAAAGTGCATCATTTGTATCGTAGGCCCTGTCTGGAGTCGACTGCCGCTCTCAAATTCGCATGGATCAAGATTCCTCGCAGACCCAAGCTGCCACCGACAGGGACCCTGGCTGCCCTTGCAGGGCCAAAACCCTCCTCCAAACTGACATCAAGAAACTGGGGGGCAGAGTTCTCTTTCTCAGAGAAAAGGGACACTTTTTGTGTCCCGGCCCTAAGGCACTCTGCTCCCTGCTGCCTCTTGAAATTCCGTATGGATCAAGATTCCTCGCAGACCCAAGCTGCCACCGACAAGGACCTGGCTGCCCTTGCAGGGCCAAAACCCTCCTCCAAACTGACATCAAGAAACTGGGGGGCAGAGTTCTCTTTCTCAGAGAAAAGGGACACTTTTTGTGTCCCGGCCCTAAGGCACTGTGCTCCCGGACGCCACCTGAAATTTTGTATGGATCTAGATTATTCGCTCAGGCAAGATGCCATCAACCAGGACTCCGGTTGCATTTGTAGGGCCAAAACCCTCCACCAAACCGATATCATGAATCTGGGGGCCTAAGTTTTCTTTCACGTGGATAAGTGCCATCATTTGTATCGTAGGACCCCTGTCTGAGAGTCGACTGCCGCCTCTTCAAATTCAGCGTGGAGCAAGATCCCTCACAGACCCAAGCTGCCACCGACAAGGACCCTGGCTGCCCTTGCAGGGCCAAAACCCTCCTCCAAACTGACATCGAGAAAGTGGGGGCAGAGTTCTCTTTCTCAGAGAAAAGGTACACATTTTGTTTGTCGGCCCTAAGGCACTGTGCTTCCTGCTGCCTCTAAAATTCCGTATGGATCAAGATTCCTCGCTGAGGCAAGATGCCATCAACTAGGACTCTGGTTGCATTTGCAGGGCCAAAACCCTCCTCCAAACTGACATCAAGAAACTGGGAGGCAGAGTTCTTTTTCTCAGAGAAAAGGGACACTTTTTGTATCCCGGCCTTAAGGCACTCTGTTCCCTGCTGCCTCCTGAAAATTCGTGTGGATCAAGATTACTCGCAGACCCAAGCTGCCACAATAAAGAGCCCTGGCTGCCCTTGCAGGGCCAAAACCCTCCTCCAAACTGACATCAAGAAACTGGGGGGCAGAGTTCTCTTTCTCAGAGGAAAGGGACACATTTTGTTTCTCGGCCCTAAGGCACTGTGCTTCCGGACGCCACCTGAAATTCCGTATGGATCAAGATCATTCACTGACGCAAGATGCCGTCAACCAGGACTCTGGTTGTATTTGTAGGGCCAAAACCCTCCTCCAAACTCACATCATGAATCTGGGGGCCTAAGTTTTCTTTCACGTGGAAAAGTGCCATCATAAGTATCGCAGGCCCCCTGTCTGGGAGTCGACGGCCGCGTCTTCAAATTCCGCATGGAGCAAGATCCCTCACAGACCCAAGCTGCCACCGACAAGGACCCTGGCTGCCCTTGCAGGGCCAAAACCCTCCTCCAAACTGACATCAAGAAACTGGGGACAGAGTTCTCATTTTCGGAGAAAAGGAAAACTTTTTGTGTCCCGGCCCTAAGGCACTCTGCTCCCTGCTTCCTCCTGATATTCCGTATGGATAAGATTCCTCGCAGACCCAAGCTGCCACCGACAAGGACCCTGGCTGCCCTTGCAGGGCCAAAACCCTCCTCCAAACTGACATCAAGAAACTGGGGGGCAGAGTTCTCTTTCTCAGAGAAAATGGACACTTTTTGTATCCCGGCCCTAAGGCATTCTGCTCCCTGCTGCCTCCTGAAAATTCGTATGGATCAAGATTCCTCGCAGACCCAAGCTGCCACGATAAAGAGCCCTGGCTGCCCTTGCAGGGCCAAAACCCTCCTCCAAACTGACATCAAGAAACTGGGGGGGCAGAGTTCTCGTTCTCAGAGGAAAGGGACACTTTTTGTTTCTCGGCCCTAAGGCACTGTGCTCCCTGCTGCCTCCTGAAATTCCGTATGGATTAAGATTCCTCGCCGACCCAAGCTGCAACAGACAGGGACCCAGGCTGCCATTGCAGGGCTAAAACCCTCCTCCAAACTGACATCAAGAAAGTGGGGGGCAGAGTTCTCTTTCTCAAAGAAAAGGGACACTTTCTGTTTCTCGGCCCTAAGTCACTGTGCTTCCTGCAGCCTCCTGAAATTCTGTATGCATCAAGATACCTCGCTGAGGAAAGATCCCATGAACTAGGACTATGGTTGCATTTGTAGGGCCAAAACCCTCCTCCAAACTAACATCAAGAAACTGGGGGGCAGAGTTCTCTTTCTCAGAGAAAACGGACACTTTTTGTGTCCCGGCCCTAAGGCACTCTGCTCCCTACTGCCTCCTGAAATTCCGTATGGATCAAGATTTCTCGCAGACCCAAGCTGCCACCGACAAGGACCCTGGCTGCCCTTGCAGGGCCAAAACCCTCCTCCAAACTGACATCAAGAAACTGGGGGGCAGAGTTCTCTTTCTCAGAGAAAACAAACACTTTTTGTGTCCTGGCCCTAAGGCACTGTTCTCCCGGACACCACCTGAAATTCTGTATGGATCAAGATTATTCGCTGTCGCATGCTCCCATCAACCAGGACTCTGGTTTCATTTGTAGGGCCAAAAACCTCCACCAAACCGATATCATGAATCTGGGGGCCTAAGTTTTCTTTCACGTGGAAAAGTGCCATCATTTGTATCGTAGGCCACCTGTCTGGGAGTCGACTGCCGCCTCTTCAAATTCCGCATGGAGCAAGATCCCTCACAGACCCAAGCTGCCACCGACAAGGACCCTGGCTGCCCTTGCAGGGCCAAAGCCCTCCTCCAAACTGACATCAAGAAAGTGGGGGGCAGAGTTCTCTTTCTCAGAGAAAAGGTACACATTTTGTTTGTCGGCCCTAAGGCACTGTGCTTCTTGCTGTGCTTCCTGCTGCCTCCTGAAATTCCGTATGGATCAAGATTCATCGCTGAGGCAAGATGCCATCAACTAGGACTCTGGTTGCATTTGTAGGGCCAAAACCCTCCTCCAAACTGGCATCAAGAAAGTGGGGGGCAGAGTTCTCTTTCTCAGAGAAAAGGGACACTTTTTGTGTCCCGGCCCTAAGGCACTGTGCTCCCGGACCCCACCTGAAATGACACACGGATAAAGATCCTTCCCAGACCCAAGCTGCCATCAACTAGAACTCTGGCTGCAAATGTAGGGCTAAATGCCTCCTAAAAACTGGCATCATGCATCTGGGGGACTGAGTTTTCTTTCACTCGGAAAAGCGCCATTCTGTGTATCGATGGCCACATATCTGGGAGTTGACAGCCGCATGCTGAAATTCCGCATCAATTAAGATTCCTCGCAGACCCAAGCTGCCACCAAGAAGGACCCTGGCTGCCCTTGCAGGGCCAAAACCCTCCTCAAAACTGACATCAAGAAAGTAGGGGGCAGAGCTCTCTTTCTCAGAGAAAACGGACACTTTTTTTGTCGCGGCCCTAAGGGCAGTGTGCTCCTGCTGCCTCCTGAAATTCCCCGTATGATGCAAATATTCGCTGACGCAAGCTGCATCATACCAGGACTCTGTTGCATTTGTAGGGCTAAAACCTCCACCAAACCGACATCCATGAATCTGGGGGCCTAAGATTCTTTCACGTGGAAAAAGTGCCATCATTTGTATCGTGGGCCCCCTGTCTGGGAGTCGACTGCCGCCTCTTCAAATTCCGCATGGAGCAAGATCCCTCACAGACCCAAGCTGCCAAGGACAAGGACCCTGGCTGCCCTTGCAGGGCCAAAACCCTCCTCCAAACTGACATCAAGAAACTGGGGGGCAGAGTTCTGTTTCTCAAAGAAAAGGGACACTTTTTGTGTCCCGGCCCTAAGGCACTGTGCTCCCGGACGCCACCTGAAATTCTGTATGGATCAAGATTATTCGCTGACGCAAGCTGCCATCAACCATGACTCTGGTTGCATTTGTAGGGCTAAAACCCTCCACAAAACCGATATCATGAATCTGGGGGCCTAAGTTTTCTTTCACGTGAAAAAGTGCCATCATTTGTATCGTAGGCCCCCTGTCTGGGAGTCGACTGCCGCCTCTTCAAATTCCGCATGGAGCAAGATCCCTCACAGACCCAAGCTGCCACCGCCACGGACCCTGGCTGCCCTTGCAGGACCAAAACCCTCCTCCAAACTGACATCAAGAAACTGGGGGGCAGAGTTCTCTTTCTCAGAGAAAAGGGACACTTTTTGTTTCTCGGGCCTAAGTCACTGTCGCTCCCTGCTGACTCCTAAATTCGTATGGGATCAAGATCCTGCTGAGGAAAAAATCCAAGAACTAGGACATGGTTGCATTTGCAGGGCCAAAACCCTCCTCCAAACTGACATCAAGAAACGGGGGGCAGAGTTCTCTTTCTCAGAGAAAAGGGACACTTTTTGTGTCCCGGCCCTAAGGCACTCTGCTCCCTGCTGCCTCCTGAAAGATCGTATGCATCAAGATTCCTCGCAGACCCAAGCTGCCACAATAAAGAGCCCTGGCTGCCCTTGCAGGGCCAAAACCCTCCTCCAAACTGACATCAAGAAACTGGGGGGCAGAGTTCTCTTTCTCAGAGAAAAGGGACACTTTTTGTGTCCGGGCCCTAAGGCACTCTGCTCCTTGCATTCTCCTGAAATTCCGTATGGATCAAGATTCCTCGCAGACCCAAGCTGCCACAGACAGGGACCCTGGCTACACTTGCAGGGCCAAAACCCTCCTCCAAACTGACATCAAGAAACTGGGGAGCAGAGTTCTCTTTCTCAGAGGAAACGCCACAGTTTGTGTCCGGGCCCTAAGGCACTGTGCTCCCGGACGCCACCTGAAAATCCGTATGGATAAAGATTATTCGCTCAGGCAAGATGCCATCAACCAAGACTATGGTTGCATTTGTAGGGTCAAAACCCTCCACCAAACCGACATCATGAATCTGGGGGTCTACGTTTTCTTTCACGTGGAAAAGTGCCATCATTTGTATCGTAGGCCCCCTGTCCTGGAGTCGACTGCCGCCTCTTCAAATTCCGCGTGGAGCAAGATCCCTCACAGACCCAAGCTGCCACCGACAGGGACCCTGGCTGCCATTGCAGGGCTAAAACCCTCCTCCAAACTGACATCAAGAAACTGGGGGGCAGAGTTCTCTTTCTCAGAGAAAAGGGACACTTTTTGTGTCCCGGCCCTAAGGCACTCTGCTCCCGGACGCCACCTGAAATGCCGCACGTATCAAGATCCTTCCCAGACGCAAGCTGCCATCAACTAGAACTCTGGCTGCAATTGTAGGGCTAAATGCCTCCTAAAAACTGGCATCATTCATCTGGGGGACTGAGTTTACTTTCACGTGGAAATGCGCCATTGTTTGCATCGAAGGCCACATATCTGGGAGTTGACTGCCTCATGCTGAAAGTCCGCACAGATTAAGATTCCTCGCAGACCCACGCAGCCACCGACTAGGACCCTGGCGGCCCTTGCAGGGCCAAAACCCTCCTCCAAACTGACATCAAGAAACTGGGGGGCAGAGTTCTCTTTCTCAGAGAAAAGAGACACTTTTTGTTTCTCGGCCCTAAGGCACTCTTGTCCCTACTGCCTCCTGAAATTCCGTATGGATCAAGATCCCTCTCAGACCCAAGCTGCCACCGACAAGGACCCTGGCTGCCCTTGCAGGGCCAAAACCCTCCTCCAAACTGACATCAAGAAACTGGGGGGCAGAGTTCTCTTTCTCAGAGAAAAGGGACACTTTTTGTGTCCCGGCCCTAAGGCACGGTGCTCCCGGACGCCACCTGAAATTCCGTATGGATCAAGATTATTCGCTGACGCAAGCTGCCATCAACCAGGACTCTGGTTGCATTTGTAGGGCTAAAACCCTCCACCAAACCGACATCATGAATCTGGGGGCCTAAGTTCTCTTTCACGTGGAAAAGTGCCATCATTTGTATCGTAGGCCCCCTGTCTGGGAGTCGACTGCCGCCTCTTCCAATTCCGCATGGAGCAAGATCCCTCACAGACCCAAGCTGCCACCGACAAGGACCCTGGCTGCCCTTGCAGGGCCAAAACCCTCCTCCAAACTGACATCAAGAAAGTGGGGGGCAGAGTTCTCTTTCTCAAAGAAAAGGGACACTTTTTGTCTCCCGGCCCTAAGGCACTCTGCTCCCTGCTGCCTATTCAAATTCCGTATGGATCAAGATTCCTCGCAGACCCAAGAAGCCACCGACAACGACCCTGGCGGCCCTTGCAGGGCCAAAACCCTCCTCCAAACTGACATCAAGAAACTGGGGGCAGACTTCTCTTTCTCAGAGAAAAGGGACACTTTTTGTGTCCCGGCCCTAAGGCACTGTGCT